>JASBQP010000015.1:48792-65207 GCA_030265095.1 Desmognathus fuscus
GAAGAGGCTGGTAAAAAAAGTTTAATAAGGTTAAATAATCTGGTTAATAAATAGCTTTACTATATAGAATAAACATAGAAGAGGCTGGTAAAAAAAGTTTAATAAAGTTAAATAATCTGGTTAATAAATAGCTTTACTATATAGAATAAACATAAGAAGAGGCTGGTAAAAAAAGTTTAATAAAATTAAATAATCTGGTTAATAAATAGCTTTACTATATAGAATAAACATAAGAAGAGGCTGATAAAAAGGTTATATTATATTTATATTTATATGGCTTATGGGAGATAATAATTCTCCGTTTTTGGTTTACAAGACCAATGTTTTTCTAAACTACACAAGCATCATTTTATTAATTTATTTTCTATAATTCCCCCAGTTGGGATAAAGAATATAAATAGTGAGAAATATAAAATTGATGCTATTTGACCAATTTCAATAAATGGGGGCTCTACTGGCTGTCCCCCAATTCAGGTTAAAATTAATGTATTTGCGATTAATAATCAAAATATTATTTGTGTGGTTGGTCGAAATACGAGGCTTCGGTGTTTTGAGGTGTGTAAGACTGGGATGATTATTAGGATAAAGATGGAAGATGCTAATGCAATTACTCCTCCTAATTTGTTAGGAATTGAACGAAGAATTGCGTAAGCAAAAAGAAAATATCACTCTGGTTGAATATGTGGTGGGGTAATTAATGGGTTAGCTGGAGTAAAGTTTTCGGGATCCCCCAACAAGTTAGGAGTTAATAATGATAATAGTATTAATATTATAATTATAATTAAAAATCCTAATATATCCTTATATGAAAAGTATGGGTGAAATGGAATTTTATCTCCATCTGAGTTGAATCCTGTTGGATTATTTGATCCTGTTTCGTGAAGAAATAGAAGGTGTACAATAGTTGCTCCTACAATAATAAATGGTAAAATAAAGTGGAAGGCGAAAAATCGGGTGAGGGTGGCTTTATCTACTGAAAATCCACCTCAAATTCATTGAACTAGCGTATCCCCTAGGTAAGGAACTGCTGAAAGAAGGTTTGTAATTACAGTGGCTCCTCAGAATGATATTTGGCCTCATGGAAGTACATATCCTACAAATGCAGTTGCTATAGTTAAAAATAATAGAATTACTCCAATATTTCATGTTTCTTTATATATATATGATCCGTGATAGATTCCTCGTCCAATATGTATATAAATACAGATAAAGAAGAAAGATGCTCCGTTTGCGTGAATATTTCGTATAATTCACCCATAATCTACATCACGGCAAATATGTGCTACTGATGAGAATGCTGAAATGGTATCTGCTGTATAATGTATAGCTAAAAATAATCCTGTAGCAATTTGTGAAATTAGACAAATTCCTAGTAAAGATCCAAAATTTCATAAATATGATAAATTTGAGGGGGCGGGGAGGTCAATGAAAGAGTTATTAATAATTTTAAAAATTGGGTGGGTTTTTCGTATGATGTGGGTCATTAGTTTTTATAGTTGAATACAACATTGATTTTTCAGATCGAAAGTTTTGGTTAAAATCCAAATAAGAATTATGATTTATATAAGTTTTTTAGGCTTAATTGGATTAATTATTGGATTTATTGCTGTGGCTTCTAATCCGTCTCCTTATTATGCGGCTTTAGGTTTGGTATTAAGTGCAGTTTGTGGGTGTTGAGTTTTGGTTGATTTAGGTATTTCATTTTTATCTCTTGTGTTATTATTAATTTATTTGGGGGGAATATTAGTGGTGTTTGCTTATTCCGCTTCGTTGGCAGCTGAGCTTTATCCAGAAGCTTGAGGAAATTGATCAATTTTTATATATATTATTATTTATTCTATTGCAGTTTTAGTTTATTATTTAATGGTGTGTGATATTCATGATTATGAAAATTTATTTTCGGGAGATTTGATAGGGTTTAGTATAATAACACATGATTGTAGTGGGGCGGGTTTAATATATAGTGGTGGAGTTATCTTTTTAGTAGTTTCTGGATGAGCTCTTCTTCTAACCTTATTTGTGGTCTTAGAAATTACTCGTGGGGTATCGCGCGGTTCTTTACGAGCTATTAGGATATTATAATTATAATAAAAGAGGTGGAAATAAAAAATACTAATATATAAGTTTTAATTATTCCTGTTTGAGTTATTGTAGTGGTTTTGATATGTGGCAGTTGTAGGTTAAAAATACCTTTGGGTCCTGATTTTTCATATCATGTTGAGTCTATAATTATTGTGGCTAAATTTTGTCCAATTAATATTTTTAGTGCTGGTGAAAAGCGGTGAATAGTGTAAGGAAAGAATGCTAATATATTTGAAAATATATAGGAGTTAGTTTTTAATGTTGAGTTTGATATTAGGTTTAGTACATCTATTGCTAGAATTAATCCTATAAAAGTAATAATTAGTGCTAATATTTTTAATATTAATGGTATTGTTATAATTTGTGGTTTTATTATTGGTAAATTAATAATGATGATTAATCCTGCTATAATGCTTCCCCAAGCTAAGCGTTTAATTGGATTTAATAATATTTTATTATTTTCATTAATAAAATTTATTGAGTTAAGTCGGGGGGTGCTTATTGATGAAAAAAAAATAATTCGAAAGCTATAAATAGTGGTAAAAGAAGTTGCAATTAGTGTAATAATTAATGATCAGCAATTAAGATTTGAATTATTTATTGCTTCAATAATTGAATCTTTAGAGAAAAATCCAGATAAAAATGGGGTTCCTGTTAGAGCTAAACTGCCGATAGTTAAACAGGTTGTTGTTACTGGAAGTGCTTTTTGTAAACCTCCTATTTTTCGAATATCTTGTTCATTATTAAGATTATGAATAATGGAGCCGGAGCATAAAAATAATATTGCTTTAAAGAAAGCATGGGTGCAAATATGAAAAAATGCTAATTGTGGTTGATTAAGTCCAATTGTAACTATTATTAATCCTAATTGACTTGATGTTGAGAATGCTACAATTTTTTTAATATCATTTTGAGTTAGTGCACAGGTAGCTGTAAATATGGTAGTTAGGGCTCCTAAGCATAAGCAAGTTGTTAAGGAGGGAGGACTTTGTTCTAGTATTGGTTGAAATCGAATTAAAAGAAAAATACCTGCTACGACTATTGTGCTTGAGTGTAGTAAAGCTGAGACTGGGGTTGGACCTTCTATGGCTGCTGGTAATCATGGGTGAAGTCCGAATTGAGCAGATTTTCCAGTTGCTGCTAAAATTAAGCCTAGTGTTGGGATTAATGATTTATTTTCTAGTATAAATGTTTGTTGAATTTCTCATGAATTAATATTAGTTGCTAGTCACACTATGGTAATAATTAATCCAATATCTCCGATTCGATTATATATAACTGCTTGTATTGCGGCAGTATTAGCGTCTGCTCGTGAATATCATCACCCAATTAAGAGAAAGGATATAATTCCAACTCCCTCCCACCCGATAAGTAATTGAAAGAAATTGTTAGCTGTTACCAAAATTATTATTGCTATTAAGAATATTAATAGGTATTTAAAAAATTTATTAATTATTGGGTCTAGATGTATATATCAGATAGCGAATTCTAGAATAGCTCATGTGACAAATAAGGCTGTTGGTAAAAATACAATTGAGTATTGGTCAAGTTTAATATTTAAGCAAATATTTAAATTATTAATTAACATAAAATTAAAGGTAGTAATTGTTGACTCTATTCCTTTATTTATAAATATTATTAAAGGCAGTATACTAATTATGAAAGATATTTTAACTGATGATTTAACAATAGTATATCAATTATTTGAAGATTTAATAACTAAGGGTGTAAAGAGAAGAAATAATGATAAAATAATAGAAGAATTAAAGATTAATATAAAATTCATTACTTTTACTTGGATTTGCACCAAGAGTTTTGACATCTAAAATCAGTGGATTACTACTATCCTTTAAAAGTGAGTAGATCGTGGAATTTAACCTCGTGTTAGATAATTAGCAGTTTCTATGTTTCTTTACTCTTCTCGGTTTATAGAAAGAATTTCACTTTCATTTCTAGAATCACAATCTAGTGTATTAATTAAACTATATATACATATATTACCTGAAATTAATTCTGGTTTTAGTATTAATATTAATATTGGTAATAAGTGTATAATTAATAAGCAATGTTCTCGGGTGTAAGTGGGGGATATATGTTTTAAGTGTTTAGATAAATATCCTCGTTGAGTTAAAAGGAATATATATAATGTATAAGCGGCAGTAATAATTGTTCCTAATCCTGTAATTAAAATAGTTCATGGTGATCAATTAAACAATGATGTTATAATTATTAATTCTCCTCATAAATTAGGGGTGGGTGGAAGAGCTATATTAAATAAATTTGATAATAATCATCATGTGGCTATTAGGGGAAGTATTATTTGTAGTCCTCGGGCAAGTAGTATTGTTCGACTGTGGGTTCGTTCATAGTTTGTATTTGCTAAACAAAATAAAGCGGATGAAATTAGACCATGTGAGACTATTAAAATAGTAGCTCCTGTAAAGCTTCAAGGAGTTTGGATAAGTGCAGCAGCTACTACAAGTCCTATATGGCTTACTGAAGAATATGCGATTAGGGATTTGAGGTCAGTTTGTCGTATACAAATTAAACCGGTCATTAAGATGCCCCATAAAGCTAAAATAATAAAAGGGTAAGAGAGCTCTACTAATGGATTAAACATTAGTGTAATTCGAATAATTCCATATCCACCTAATTTTAATAATACTGCAGCAAGAATTATTGAGCCTGCCACTGGGGCTTCTACATGAGCTTTAGGTAATCATAAATGAGCTCCATATAGTGGTATTTTAACTATGAATGCTGTTAGACATGCTAATCAAAGAACTTTATTTATAATTGTTGTTGTTGATATTTGAGGTAAATTAATTAAAAATTCTTTGTGAAGGGAATTTATTGAATTATATAATAAAAGGAGGGCAATTAAAAGGGGTAGTGAGCCTGCTAAAGTATAAAATAGAAAATATGTTCCTGCATTTAGGCGTTCTGTTTGATTTCCTCATCGAGTAATAATAATTAATGTTGGAATTAGGGTTGCTTCAAATGAGATATAAAATAAAATTAATTCTGTTGAAGAAAATGCTAAAATAAGTGCTAATTGTAAAATCGTGAATATTGATGTATATATTTGTTGACGATATATAGGATTATTTTTTAAGTGGTTTTGGCTAGCTAAAATTATTAATGGGAGGAGTCAACAAGTTAAAGTTAATAAGGGTGAGGAAATTTGATCTAACCCCATATATTTGTTTAATATAATTATTATTTCAAACGGAAATATTAATAATATGAGACTGGTTATAGCAATAAATAGACTATTGATAATGGTGTTGAATCATAATCATTTTTTAGATGATAATCAAATTATTGGAATTATTATTATTGTAGGTAAAATAATTTTTAGCATTGCAGCAGATTAAGATTTTTTAAATGATCTGTGCCATGTGTTCGGGTAGTGGCTACTATTAAAGATAGTCCGGTACTTGCCTCACATGCGGAGAAAGTTAATATAAATATTGGAGTTGAAAAGTATATTATATTTTCTAGTTGTTTCGTTCAAATAGATATTATTAAAAATAATGCTAATATTATTCCTTCAAGACATAGTAAGGCTGAAAGTAGATGAGTGCGCTGGATAACTAATCCTGAGACACTAATTAAGAATGTTGAATAAAGTGTAAATAAGGTTGGGGACATAAAGTATTTCTGAATATATCAGAATCTATTGAGTCGAAATCAATAATCTTTTTAGACTAAATACTTATTCTGCTCATTCTAGACCCCCTTGTATTCACTCATAAATCAGGCCTAACGTTAATAAAATAAGAATAATAATTGATCAAATTAATATATTTATTGGTAATATTTGAGTAGCTCATGGGGTTGGAAGCAGTAGGGCAATTTCTAAATCAAATAAAAGAAATAGAATTGCGACTAGAAAAAATCGAATTGAGAATGGAAGACGTGCAGATCCCAGAGGATCAAATCCGCATTCATACGGGGATAGTTTTTCTGAATCAGGATTATTTATTGGTAATCAAAATCCAATAATAATTAAAGTAATTGAAATAATTGTGGTAATAGTTATTATAAGCATAATAATCATTGTCTTTTCTTAGATTAAACCAAGATCTAATAATTGGAAGTCATTTATATTTTATACTAAAAAGACATGATCCTCATCAGTAGATTGAAACATATAGAAATAATCATACAACATCTACAAAATGTCAATATCAGGCAGCCGCTTCAAAGCCAAAGTGGTGGTTAGATGTGAAGTGAAAATTAATTTGACGTACAAGACATGTTAATAAAAATAAGGAGCCAATAATTACATGTAATCCATGAAATCCTGTTGCCACAAAGAAAGTTGAGCCATAGACTCCGTCTGCAACAGCGAAAGGGGCCTCATAATATTCAGCTGCTTGAAGCGCGGTGAAATATAATCCTAGTAGAATTGTTAATAATAAGGATTGGATGGTTTCTTTACGATTATTTATTATAATGCTATGGTGGGCTCATGTTACGGTTACACCAGATGCTAATAAAACTGCTGTATTTAATAGGGGGACTTCAAATGGATCTAATGTGATTACTCCAGTTGGTGGTCAAGATTCTCCTAGTTCTGGAGTTGGTGCTAAACTAGAATTATAAAATGCTCAAAAAAATCCAAAAAAAAACAACACCTCAGAGGTAATAAATAAAATTATACCATAGCGTAGTCCTTTTTGTACTGGGGTTGTATGATGTCCTTGAAATGTGCTTTCTCGTACAATATCTCGTCATCATTGAATTATTGTTAAAATTATAATAATTAATCCTAGATTTATTAATGATATATATCCAAAGTGAAATCATATTGCTAGGCCGGATGTTAATAATAATGTGGCGATAGCTCCTGTAAGTGGTCAGGGGCTTGGGTTAACTATATGAAAGGCATGAGCTTGGTGTGTCATTAAACATTTTCTTGTAGATAAAGGCTTAATAATAATACAAAAACATATGCCTGAATTATAGCTACAGCGATTTCTAATAGGGTAAGTAGAAATAAAATTATTGCAGTAAGAATTGCAATTATTGGTATTAATGATAAAAGTATAAAGATTGCTGTAGAAATTAATTGGATTAATAGATGTCCTGCAGTTAAATTAGCAGTTAATCGTACACCAAGTGCTAATGGTCGAATAAATAAGCTAATTGTTTCAATTAAAATAAGAATTGGAATTAATAAAGAAGGTGTGCCTTCTGGTAATAAATGTCCTAAAGTTATAGTGGGTTGATTTCGTAGTCCAGTAAGAAGGGTGGCTAATCATAATGGAACTGCTAGTCCTAGATTTATAGATAGTTGTGTTGTTGGTGTAAATGTATATGGTAACAAGCCAAGTAAATTTATTGATATAATAAATAATATTAAAGAGGCTAAAATAAGTGCTCATTTATGTCCTTTTAAGTTGATTGGATTAAATAATTGTTTTGTGATAATATGTAAGAATCAAAGTTGTAAAGATGAGAGGCGATTAATTAATCATTTATTTGTTAGTTTTGGAAGTAATAATCAAGGCAGAGCTAAAGAAATTATAATTAGTGGAATGCCTATTAATGTTGGACTTATAAATTGATCAAAAAGGCTTAAGTTCATAATCAATTTCATGATTGAGGTTTATTTTTAATAATATCTTGTATAGTTGGCTCATTTAATGTTTTAAAATTATTAATTTTATATATTAAAATAATTAAATAAATTAATCATGATGTAATAAAAATTAAAAATCATGGGTTAGGGTTTAATTGTGGCATATCGTTAAGGGTGATTGGGAGCACCGAACTACAGCTTAAAAGGCTGTTGCTTATCCATGAAAGCTTCTTAATGAAATTTTTAATATGTAAGAGGCTCAAGCTTGAAAGTAATTTAAGGGAGTTGTTTCTACAACAACTGGTATAAAACTATGATTAGCTCCACAAATTTCAGAACATTGTCCATAAAATATTCCTGGTCGTGATATAATAAAGGTTGCTTGGTTAAGTCGTCCTGGGATAGCATCTGTTTTAATACCTAAAGATGGAACCGCTCATGAGTGTAATACATCTTCAGCTGAAATTAATATGCGGATTGGGGATTCTATTGGAACAACTATTCGATTATCTACCTCTAATAAGCGGAATTCTCCTGCTAATAAATCTTGTATGGGTATTATATATGAATCAAATATAATATTTTCATAATTCGTGAACTCATAGCTTCAATACCACTGATGTCCAATGGCTTTAACTGTTAAATGAGGATCATTAATTTCATCTATTAAGTAAAGGATGCGTAAAGATGGGAGGGCAATAACAATAAGAATAATTGCAGGTATAACTGTTCAGACTATTTCAATTTCTTGGGCGTCCATAGAGTTTGTATTAGTTAATTTTGTTGTTATTATAACTGTAATAATATAGAGTACTAAGGTGCTGATAAGAAATACTGCTATTAAAGCGTGATCGTGAAAATATAATAATTCTTCTATAATAGGAGAGGCTGCGTCTTGAAAACCTAGTTGTGATGAGTGTGCCATATAGATGTACAAGAATTGAACTAGTAATTAAGTCATGACAAGGCTTAGTAATTATTTTACTAACATCTAAGGGGGTGACAGATTAGCTATGTAAGTAACTTGAAATTATTATAAGGGGGTTCAATTCCCTCCTCTCTTGTTTATAATAACTTGTACATATGACGGTTCTTCAAAAGTATGATGAGGTGGTGGACACCCATATAATCATTCAATATTTGTTGAAGAAAATTCTATGTTTATTACTTCTCGTTTAGATGCGAAGGCTTCTCAAATAATAAATATTATTATAATAACTGCTAGTAGGGAAATTAGAGATCCAATAGAAGATATTGTATTTCAAAGGGTATATGCGTCTGGATAGTCTGAGTATCGTCGTGGTATACCTGCTAGACCTAAAAAGTGTTGAGGAAAAAAGGTTAAATTTACACCAATAAATATAACCCCGAAGTGAATTTTTGATCATGTAGGATGAAGTATAAATCCTGAAAATAATGGGAATCAGTGTACGAATCCTCCTATAATAGCGAATACAGCACCTATCGATAATACATAATGGAAATGAGCTACTACATAATAAGTATCATGTAAAACAATGTCTAGTGAAGAGTTGGCTAATACAATACCGGTGAGACCGCCTACGGTAAAAAGAAAAATAAACCCCAGGGCTCATAATATGGCTGCATCTCATTTAATGGTTCCTCCGTGCATTGTTGCTAATCAGCTAAATACTTTTACACCAGTGGGAATTGCAATAATTATTGTGGCTGAGGTAAAATATGCTCGAGTATCAACATTTAGGTCAACAGTAAATATATGATGAGCTCAAACGATAAAGCCTAAAAGGCCAATTGATATTATTGCCCAAACTATTCCTATATATCCAAATGGTTCTTTTTTAGATGAATAATATGTAACAATATGAGAAATTATACCAAATCCAGGTAAAATAAGAATATATACCTCTGGGTGTCCAAAAAATCAAAATAAGTGTTGATATAAAACTGGATCTCCGCCGCCTGCTGGATCAAAAAATGTAGTATTAAGATTTCGGTCTGTTAAAAGTATTGTAATTCCTGCTGCTAAAACTGGTAGTGATAATAATAGTAAAATAGCGGTAATTAATACTGATCAAACAAATAATGGTGTTTGATATTGTGATATTGATGGTGGTTTTATATTAATAGAAGTTGTAATAAAGTTAATAGCGCCTAAAATAGATGACACTCCGGCTAAGTGAAGTGAAAAGATGGTTAAATCTACAGAGGCTCCCGCATGAGCTATATTTCCGGCTAAGGGCGGATATACTGTTCATCCGGTTCCGGCTCCAGCTTCAACTCCTGAGGAGGCTAATAAGAGAAGAAGTGAGGGGGGTAATAATCAGAAGCTTATATTATTTATACGTGGGAAGGCTATATCAGGTGCTCCAATTATTAGTGGGAGTAGTCAATTTCCAAATCCCCCAATTATAATTGGTATTACTATAAAAAAAATTATTACGAATGCATGGGCTGTAACGATTACATTATAGATTTGATCATCTCCTAGTAAAGCCCCCGGCTGGCTTAATTCTGCTCGAATTAAGAGGCTGAGGGCAGTCCCAACTATGCTAGCTCAAGCACCAAATATTAAGTAAAGGGTACCAATATCTTTATGATTTGTTGAGTATAGTCATCGAGTGATTATCACGGGTAAAGTGGCCGAATAGGTGTTAAGTTGTAGCCTTAATAATAGAGGTTTAAATCCTCTCTGTGCCAAGCCCTGTGGTGTACAGCACATAAAATTGCAAATTTTAAAAGAGCAAATGACTCCTGCCGGGGCTTCTCCCGCTTTTTCCCCCCCCACAAAGCGGGAGAAGTAGATTAAAGCCTAGTTTAGGTATTTAGCTGTTAACTAAAAGATTGTAGGATAAAGCCTTCTAATCTAGTAAGGTTTTATCTTAATTAAAGTGTCTGGGTTGCATTCAGAGTATGTAAGATAAAGTCTTGCAAATCTTAATCAAAGATTAAGAAATTTAATTCTTTCTTTAAGCTTTGAAGGCTTTTAGTCTTATAACTTAAATCTTTAAATTATATTTAAAATTAATGGTGTAATTGGTAATAGTATTGTTGATATAATGATTGTTGTTGATATATTTAATTTTATTTTTAGTCGTCATATTAGTTTTGAGCTTATTGTGGTTGGAGGGGTGGTTAGTGATATTATATAAGAAAGGCGCAAATAAAAAAAAAGACTTAATAAGGTCGATATTGCTGCTATCATAGCTAGCGGAATATTTTGTTTAATAATTTCTTCAAGAATTAGTCACTTAGGTATAAATCCTGATAGTGGGGGAAGTCCTCCTAAGGATATTAAAATAATAATTATTGTTGAGGTAAGTGATAAATTTTTTATTCATGAGGAAGCTATTTTATTAATATTAGTTGATAAAAGTTTTATTATTATTAAAAATATTGATGTTGTTAATAGTAAATACATTGTAAGGTTAAGGAGTGTGAGGTTTGGGGAATATGATATTACAATTATTATTCAACCTAGGTGTGCAATAGAAGAATAAGCTATTATTTTGCGGAGTTGAGCTTGATTTAATCCTCCTCATCCTCCAATTAATAATGATAATATTCCTAAAAATATAAGTAATGTTGTATTGATTTCTGAACTTACTTGAATTATTAATGTTATTGGTGCAAGTTTTTGTCATGTTGAAAGGATTAAACATGTTATTAGGTCTAAACCTTGAATAACGTCTGGGAGCCATATGTGAAATGGGGCTACTGCTAGTTTAATTATTAGGGCTGTCGTTAATAATAATAATGGAGTTTGAGTTTGTATATTAATGATTGTTCATTCGCCAGTGTATCACGCATTTAATGTTGTTGCGAATAATAATAGGGCAGATGCTATTGATTGAATTAAAAAATATTTAATTGCTGCTTCTGTTGACCGGGGGTGATGTATCTTAGATATAATGGGAATAATTGCTAGTGTATTTAATTCGAGTCCGACTCAAGCTAAAAATCAATGATTGCTAATAAAGGTAATAATTGTTCCGGCGGATAAGCTTGAAATTAATATTGATAAGGCATATGGGCTCATTAATAAAAGAAGGGGTTAAACCAACATTTTTGGGGTATGGGCCCAAAAGCTTATTTAGCTTATTTTATTAAGAGATGGTGTAGTGGATGCACTTGAAGTTTTGATCTTCATTGGATAGGTTCAAGTCCTATTTTTTTAGGAAATAAGAGGGTTTGAACTTCTATTATTTACTCTATCAAAGTAATCCTTATCTTTTCGGGCATATTTCCTATAATATTGGCGGGAGTCCTATTATTATAATTGGGAGAGATAGGTGAAGTATAGTTATTGCAATTGTAATAGGTAAAAAATTTTTTCATACTAAGTGTATTAATTGGTCATATCGGAATCGTGGATATGAAGCTCGAACCCATAAAAATATAATTGACAGGGTAGAAGCTTTAATTATTAAATTAATTGTTGATAATTCTGGGTGAAGATGATGAAATGTTGTTCCTAAAAATAGAATTGTTGATAGTACATTTATTATTAAAATATTTGCGTATTCTGCTAAAAAAAAAAGAGCAAATGGTCCTCCTGCATATTCAACATTAAAACCTGATACTAATTCTGATTCTCCTTCTGTTAAATCAAATGGGGCTCGGTTTGTTTCAGCTAGGGTTGAAATAAATCATATGGCAGCTATTGGTCACGCGGGTAATAAAAATCACATTATTTCTTGTGATATATTAAAGTTAAATAATATAAAACTTCCTGTTATTAAGACAAGACATAAAAGGATTAATGCTAGTGTAACTTCATATGAAATTGTTTGAGCGACTGCTCGTAGAGCTCCAATTAAGGCGTATTTAGAATTAGAGGCTCATCCGGATCCTAAAATAGAATAAACAGCTAAGCTTGATAGGGCTAGTATAAATAAAATGCTTAAGTTTAAGTTTGATAAAGTGCCTGGAAGAGGTAATGGAGTTCAAATTAATAAAGATAAAATTAGGGCTATTGTTGGTATTAATAAAAATAAAGTTTGGGAAGAAGTAGAGGGGCGTACTGGTTCTTTAGTAAATAATTTTAATCCATCTGCAATTGGCTGTAATAGGCCTGTTGGGCCTACAATATTTGGTCCTTTGCGAAATTGTATATATCCGAGTACTTTTCGTTCAATAAGAGTTAAAAATGCTACTGCTAATAGAATAGGAATAATATAAAATAGTGAATTAATAATTAATGAAATTTGCATTGTTAGGGGGAGGATTTAAACCTCCGAATTAAAGATTTTAGGTCTTTTGCAATTACCAAGCTCTGCCACCCTAATAAATCATTATTTTTAATTTACTTTTTAATTATTTCTTTATTTTATTTCAGAAATAATAGGAAGGCTTAAAATTTTTATAGGCCTTATTTTTCCGGCCCTTTCGTACTAGGAAAAATTTTTTATAGATAGAAACTGACCTGGATTACTCCGGTCTGAACTCAGATCACGTAGGACTTTAATCGTTGAACAAACGAACCTTTAATAGCTGCTACACCATTTGGATGTCCTGATCCAACATCGAGGTCGTAAACCCCCTCGTCAATAGGGACTTTTTGAGAGGATTGCGCTGTTATCCCTAGGGTAACTTAGTTCGTTGATCAAATAAGGATCAATTATGTTAATAATATTATTATTTTGAAATGTATTTCTTAGTTTTCATCTCGGGAGTTTAATTTTATCCCGTGGTCGCCCCAACCCAAAACCGGGTACTAAATTATTGTTATATTTATATAAAAATATAATTAGTTTAGATTTAAAGCTCCATAGGGTCTTCTCGTCTTATATTTATATTTCCGCTTCTGCACGGAAAGATCAATTTCATTGATTAATTTAAAGAGACAGTTGAGCCCTCGTTTTGCCATTCATACAGGTCTATATTTAATAGACAAGTGATTACGCTACCTTTGCACGGTCATAATACCGCGGCCGTTGAACGATTGTCACTGGGCAGGCAGTACCTCTTATATTATTATGTCAAGAGGCGATGTTTTTGATAAACAGGCGAAGCTCATTGTTTTGCCGAGTTCCTTTTTAAATTTTAAATCTTTTTTAATGTTCCTGTGTTGGGTTAACATTAATATTAATATATTTATAAAATTATATATATATATGTTTGTTAATTATCAATGATGAGTTCATTTTGATTTACACACACATGTAGAGGTTTCTTTCCTTATTACTTATTCTAGTAGTAATTTATCTATAAAATAGATTTACTTGATTTTTAAGAGAAATTAAGATTATTTATTATAATAATAAGTTTTATTTAAATTAAGCTTTGACGCAGTTTATGGTGGCTGCTTTTAGGCCAACAGTATTATTTTTCTTAAATAATTATAATCTTTATTTATTTATTTAGGTTGTTTCCTTTATTAATTGGGCTGTACCTCAATTAATTATAATAAAAGCGCTTGTTTTTAAAATATTTATGCTTTTAGTTGAACTAAAATTCATTCTCAAGTAACCAGCTATATCCAGGCTCGTTTGGTTTTTCGCCTCTACCAAAAGTTCTTCTCACTCTTTTGCTACAGAGAAGAGTTTGCTCATATATTGCTGTCTTAGGGTAGCTCGTCTGGTTTCGGGGTATATAACTAAAATTCTTTATGTTAATGTAGACTGGCTAGATCATTATGCTAAAGGTAAAAGTTGTTATCTCTGCTTTTTTATATTTTTGTCTATTTCATTTTATTTCATCTTTCCTTTACAGTACTTTTTCTATTGCGCTAATAAGTTTTCTGTCGCCCGTACTATCATATGATAATGTTTTGTGTATTATGGATTAGTATTATATATTTAGGCTAGATTTAAAATTCAAAATAATTTGGTTAACAAATATTTTTTTGGTGTAAGCAAAATGCTTTATTTAAGCTATATTTTGATATCTAAGGCCACCTTCCGGTAGACTTACCATGTTACGACTTACCTTTTCTTGTAAATTTATATATTTATTTAAGTTTTATATATTTTGAAAAGGGTGACGGGCGGTGTGTGCGTGCTTTATTGCCAATTTAAAAAGAACACTCTTTTTTCTTTTTACTTCTAAATCCTTCTTTATATTTTATTTCATATAATATTCCGTGTTTTTTATTATTAAAAAATGTAGCCCATTTCTTTCCATTTCATTTGCTACACCTTGACCTGACTTTTTTATTTTTAATCATTTTGTTCATTATTATTCTTTTGAAAGATGAACTGAGGGCGGTGGTATATAGGCTGTAGTAGCGAGAAATGGTGAGGTTTATCGGGGAGTGTCGATTATAGAACAGGCTCCTCTAGGTGGGTATAGAGCACCGCCAAGTCCTTTGAGTTTTAAGCTGTAGCTCGTAATGCTCTGGCGGGAATATCCATTTTAAGGTTGAGCATAGTGGGGTATCTAATCCCAGTTTGTTTCTCAGCTATAGTAGATTCAAGATTATATAGTATAACTTTCGTTTTTGGATTTACATTTTATAATTATATATAACTATTAAATAAATTTTAAATTCTATTTTATTAGATCTAAAACTACCCTTTAGGCCGCAGATATTAATATGAGTTTCTCGTATAACCGCGGTGGCTGGCACGAGATTTACCAACTCTAATCAATTATTGCTAAATCGAGCTTTTCGCTCATTGTTTAATGTTTATTACTGCTGAATTCCTGTGAAGGTGTGGCTAAACAAGGTGTCATGGGCTTTTGGTGCCTGATACCTGCTCCTTTACTTTTAATTAGAAAGTAAAGGGCATTCTCACTGTAGCGATGAAGTTTGCATGTATAAATATAGTTGTAATTAATATAAAGATTAGGACCAAATCTATTTGCTTGCGAGATTTATTAAAATCTTTCTTGGCATTTTCAGTGCCATATTTTGCTTAAACTACACTGGCTTGCGTTATAATGTAATAGTGTAATTAAAAAGAAAAAAAACTTTTTACATATTTTATTGGCAATTCTAGTGCGTGTATATTAAAATTTTTTAGTTTGGGGTTGGCTAAAAAAAAAAAAATATCGATCAGTTTAACCGTGTGTCGGGGGGAAGGGGGGGTTGAATTGAGTAAAAACAGATGATTTTCCTAACTAAATTATTGGGAAAATGGTTTCGTAGCGGTTAAAAATATACACTATTCATTTTTTAAGTATTAAATTTAGTTTATGTCTATATAACATTGATATATATTAACACTTTCATATATTAGTTAAACTACATAAGCATGTTATGTTCAGGTTTAGATTAAGATTCACCAGGTATAAGTTTATATGTCTATTGACCTCACAGAGAAAAAAAAAAGAAAACATGACATCAAACCAGTTATGGGGGGTCACGGGGGATCCAGGTCGTAAGAATACTTCACTTTTATGCCAAAAAAAGTTCACGGTGATAAGTCTGAAGCAAGGCGCACCTGAGATTGCGCGCCGGATGCATTTTGAATGTGAACGTCCGTGGTACTACAAAATAGGTCCTTAGATCTAGACATCGCATCCTAGGGGGCGGGTTGCGGGTTTCTCGTCTCCGTGGGGAATTTAAGACTTGAAGGGCACAAAAACAAATCCGAATGGAAATTAGGTGAATGCACTATTATGCATAATATGTCCCCGCCTTACATCAATTATGGCAATTTAGCACAAGCGATAATTTAACCCCCTCAGAATTTTGGCCTTGGGTGCTAAAAGTGGAAGTGAAAATCTTTCTCGTTTGAATTTTTTGTGATTTTTTGTGATTTTTTGTGATTTTTTGTGATTTTTTGTGATTTTTTGTGATTTTTTGTGATTTTTTATA
>JASBQP010000038.1:40048-50715 GCA_030265095.1 Desmognathus fuscus
CTTCAGAACTGCAATTGCCAATTGCAGTTCTGAAGTCTGACAGCTGTCTACACCAGAGTCAAGCGCCCAGCCCGGGATCCCGATGCTGGAAGTCTTTTGTCCCAGGTGTATCTGCGGCACATGCCATAGCTTTCCCAGGCTGAATATTATTGAGGGAAGAGCACACTCTATGCCACTGACCTCTCGCTCACCCCTCATTTGGAGACGGCAATGCTCGATAAAGGGAGCGCACTGGGCCACAGTCTGAGCAAGGCTGCTTTCCCATCCAGCCTCCAGTGTCTTTACTGTTGTATGAGCAGGACATTGTGAGGAGGGGGTTTATTATGACAGCTGTTATTTCAGCAAAAAACTATAGTCATTAAAATCGGCATATTTATCACGTTGTTGTTTGTTAACTTGAGAAATGTGCCAAGTCTAATAAGTTTACATTTGGATATTTTATGTGTATCCATCACAAAACAGTATTTGCAAAATGCCATTTTCAATAATTGGCCTACTCTAAAAAGTCTGTGTTTACAGATCAGAGCAATTGGTGATCCCAGTATACTTTCGATGACTGGGAGACCCATAGATATGGGAGAGAGGGAAAAGAAGAGGAAGAGGAGTAGGAGAGAGGAAGAGGAGAAAGGGAGAGGAGAGAGGAAGCTGAGATGGGGAGATAGAGAGAGAGAGAGAAAGAGAGAGAGACTCCTTTTAGCACCTGCTTATCCTGACTGGGCCTGTGCCATTCCGGTGCAGAGTCCCGCAGAGCGTCAGGCATATGGAACTCATGTTCCTCCAAGTTCATTAACAGGCACTGTTCTCGCACCAAATCTTGCGCTTTAAAAATATAACATTTTACCCAACAAATCTTTTGGCCTTTGAGCACTTTGCTCACCCTATCTTGCAATGTGAAGTTTCCAAATCAGCTGAGTGATCTGCATACTAATCTTCATGAAGAAAGAAATCCTGATATATATGATTTTGTTGTTTATTCAAATATTTTAAAGCCATTAATGATGATTTCATATTTTATTTACTATCTTATAATTGCATCTACATCTAACTCTGGAGCCCAGCTTTTATATGTGTCCTTGACTTTCTGGAGCCCCATGCAGACAAGGAACTACTTGCTCATGATTACAGAGGAATTTCATCTTTTCATTGCAACTACTGCTGTTTAATCTGAGTGCCATAACATGCACATTTACTTGTTGCGTTGACATCATAATAGCTCATCATTAAAGTTTGTCCATCTTGTAATTTTCATAGTAGGGCCATTTCCACTTGTGAACGAGGTGCATATTTTGCATTAGTATGTGTATGGTTGTCTATTTTAGCCCGTTCTTGTGGTTTTGGCCACCTCACTACTTTGACTAGCAACCGTGCGTCATGTTGCCCCCCAGACACTTTGAAACTTCAATGTTGCCCTCTGCCCACAAAAGTTTGGAGACCCCTGGCCTACAGGAAGTGAGGTCTGGGCACTCCCACCACATATGCAGGAGATCGCACACTTTGCCACAGTTCCTCCAGCAGTCTTTTGATAACCGAACCCACGTTATGCAATTGTTGTGGTGTTCTTCTGTACCATCTTAGAGCCACCTTGTTATGTCATGTGCTATGTCTTTGAGTTGGGTGCACATAGATGACTTCACCGTGCCTCTCCATATCACTTCCGATGTTCTATCATCCCACATATCTCCAATATCATTCTCTCATTCCACCTGGAGTCTGTCCCTGTGGCTGTGTGGATATTTGGAATCGACCAGAATGGCGTATATCGCCAATATCAGGGCCTTTAGTGGACTCTGCTACTTGTATAACTCTCTCAAAAGGAGTTGTTTGTCCGGTGGCCCCTTTTTTGATCTCCAGCTGTAAGAGCTAGTGATGATGCAGTTGCATATATTTAAGCCTGTCCTGCTCTTGAAGTTGGAACTCCCTCTTGCATTCTGTAAAGGATTTGATTGTGCCCTTGGCCTTAATGAACATGTTGCCAATTATTCTGTATCCCCTTTTGTACCAAGCATATATCGGGTCCTACAACCCAGGTGTAAATTGGGCGTTACCACAAAATAGGAATGAAGGGTGATATCGGAGTGGAGAGGTTATGTTTGAGCATTGTCTTGTCCCATGATACAAAGAAACCTTGCGTGCCTCTGTCAAGTAGCAGCTTTCAATTCCTGTCCCCTTTCAGCATTCACGATCACGACTGAGGTGTGAACATGTTCCCTCACTTCCCTGCCAATGACATTTCAATATTAACACATGGCTTCCCAGTTTCCAACCATGACTAGTCCCAGAGGGTTCGCAGCTGAGTAGCATGGTAATAGAGGTGGACATCTGGAACCTCCAAGCCTCCCTTTCCCCAAGGCACCATATGGAGGTCTCTTTGATCCTAGGCTTTCTGAAGCTCCAAATGAATGACATTATGTGTGATTGCATATCTTGCAATGCTCTCTGCGGGATCACGACCGGCAGAGCTGGGAAATGATACACAAGGCACGGAAGGATGTTCCGTGCCTTGTGGTCTGAGATCAAGACCTTCTTTAAGATTTATAAAGAATCAGTGTTGATGCCACATGTGGTGTGGGCCACCTTTAAGGTTACGATTAGGGGCACTTGTATCTCCATCACTGCTTCATTAAAAAGACCGAGGGCTTTGATTTTACAGGACTTAGAAGAGGAAGTCCGAGTGACTGAGTTTATCCCTAAATTTAAATTAGCTGATGGTTCCCATACAAAAACCCACACTGACAAACTACACGCATTCTTCGACTTTTATAAATCTTTATACACATCCCAAAACCCGCCTCAGATCGACATTGAGTCTTATGTCACAAAGGCTAATCTCTCTAAATTGCCACCAGGGTACGTCAAAAGGCTTGATGAACCCAAACTTCTTCTCATTTGTGGTAGCTAGGTCTAAAAACTAAAAACAAAACATGTGGGTACTTTTTGCATGCCTTTTCTGTTATTGACATCACATTCCCCATAGTAGGTGGCGAGCTTTGACAAATATCCTCATATTTTATAATTGTTTGAAGATAAAGCTCATCTTAAAAATATGCAATTGCCAAATGCTTGTGCTTCTAGGCAGCTGGAGAGACTGAGGAGAGCCCTACTGTTACCCCTACTGGCTTGTGGTGTGTACAACCACTCCATGAAGCATAGGAAAAATGGGCTAGACACCCCGTTATATCAGCTAGACCACATTATGTCTAGCTCACAAACACAAGACGAACGCTATGTTCCAAGGGAATTTATTGCAATCTAATTACATTGTGCCACCTGGAGCAGAAGGAGATCGGATTTACTGTCTGTAATAACATAATGAATTTAAAAAGTGTGGTTCTGGCAAAATGCTAGGCGAGTTCTAGCAGCACACCTGGGGCTTTGCCTTCACTCTGTCAGCCCTTCTCTCTGCTCCCCCTTCCCTACTGCCCCTATGAGCCTCCTGAATTGTGTCTCTCGAGGGCAGTGGTCGCCAACCTTTTCGTCTTTTAGAGCTACCAATTTTCACCAAAAAGGCCTGTGAGCTACTGAATCGAGTAAAACTGAAATCCTGCAGGTTTTATAAGTCACAACAGCATTTTAGAAAATCTTGAAATGTGTTTTAATTATTTAGAACCATCACATCTGAATTATATACAAAAAAATAGAATGAAGGAAGTTGGGTGAGAGGGTTGCCTATGTAGCTCCCATCCTGCTGTCAAATACTGCAGAAAGAGAACCAGAGAGCTACTGGTGGGCATGAGAAGAGCTACCAGTAGCTCACGAGCATCAGGTGGGGGACCCCTGCTCTATGGAAACCAGGGCTCAAGCCCTCACGTTGCAACAATACGTCATAAATGCATCTGTGACGTCAGATAGCTGCTTGAGCGCCACGGTCCGGAGGCCACAGGAATTTTGAATGCAAACAAAAGTTACTTTTTACTGCCAATTTATATGTCACTTATAGTCACACAACTCTTTAGCCCACCAATAGTAAACACTGCAGATCCCTCACATCAGAAAAGAAAAGGCAAATTCAAAGCAAGAATAAGAATGACTTCATCTTTTATCATATGATGGGCATTTTGGACGGGAGATTACAGTATTAGCAGCTAAGCTTTTAAGCCAGCTTACTTGAAGAGAATAGTTTAGCACCTGGGCTGCCTGCGCTTCCCAGGTTTCCATGGTTAATCAGATGCGTGCATGCATTGTTGTTGCAGAGTGATACACTTAGCTGGCCAGGTGTGCTGTTGGAGCAACCGTAAAAATGTCACTATAATACTTGTATGAAAACAGCATGAAGAACAGAAAGTGTAGATGTTTGATTGAGGGTCGGATTGAGCATCAGGCAAACTAGGCAGCTGCCTAGAAGGGGCTTCAGGGGCACGTTTGGCACCTTGAGTATTCAGCGCCTTACAGCGTTTTGGCAAATTTAAATGGTATGGGGCTGAATTGTATTTTTCAAACAGCGGTAGATAGTGCAGACACTTTAACTTAGATATGATGTAGGTGTAAATACTGGCTCCTGTGGTTAACCCAGATGTAATGTAGAATGACGTGGAGCTTTCACAGTGGTAGGCCTGCTTTTATTGCTAATGCCTAGCAGATAAGAAAAAAAACAAGGAAACAAAATAAAAAATAGTAACATCAGCTAATGGCTTGGCTTACCATGCTAGTAAGAGTAAAAATAATTGCATTTCATTAAGATTGATGGCAACCTACCACATATAACCTCGCCTCTTGTTTCAGCCCTAAAGTGGAAGCGATGAAGTTGTCATCAGTAACGGCGCCTGCATCGTTGCCATAGTTGGTGATGGAGGCAGAGATGGAATGTGAAGCACCTAATCGGCCAATTACCACCAAGATTACTGAGATACAGAAAAGCTGGGGCCAGAACACTAAGGTATAATCACATTTTTTTTTTTACAGACTGATTCAAACAGCTCACAATTAAATTTTGAATATTGTGTACATTAAGAAAACAATTTAGGCCCAGGCTGGGAGAGATAGCAATATATAATTGAAAATGCTCTTGAAACTTGGAGCGCTGCTTTTATTGCAGAACAACTAAGCTTGTGGTTAACCAGAGTTAATTTCCAGTTAATCATATATTTTATCAAAAAGAAATGAGGCCCTTTCTGTGTTTTTGAAATACTTTCCACAGATTAGTTCTCACAGGAAGTTGTTTTTTCCAGATCTGGATAATCATCAGTATTACTTCAGATGGTTTAACCCTTGCTATAGGAAAACAGAATTATTGTACAAAGGGAAAAGGGTTTGTGAATGTGAAGGGTGCAAGAGTGCAATAGTTGTTCTATAAACTTTTAATATGTGCATCTTGGTAAAATTAAAATATATAGCACAAGTGCATACGGTACGGCTATAAAGTGGATTTTGATAGATTAAATTGTATTTATTCTTCAAGCAATAACATTTTTTTAAGATATACACTTCTGTCCACCATATATTCTACATTGTTGGACATGACAATCACTTCTTTGCCTGCTGTTAAACCCCACCACACTTTATTCTGAAATATGTATGTTCCTGTGTGCTTACGAATGCATTCCCTCTCTCTCTGACTCTAGCTGATATACTTGCTGTGTAAATTAAAGGGGCTTAATCACGGCTATCTCTACTTCAGCTCTTTGCATTTCCCTTCAAAACTTACAGTATTCAAATCAGAATATTGACTTTTTTCTTATTATGTTCCCTTTTAAGGAGCCTACTTCAGCCAACTGCCAATAAAATAGATGATTCAGCAAAAGAAGCAGGTGACCAGGCCACAGTCATAGTACAAAGCAGCTGGTGCAGCCACAGGCCTCATAAGGTATAGTGAGATGACTCCTTTTAGTCACGTGAACTGAGCTGCTTGTATATTTTCCTGTGCCTTTACACATTTATTTCAGATATTGCTTGTACAATCTGGTTGCCTTAAGTCACTTTCATAAGGAAACTGGCCTGGGGGAAGCAGAAGTTATTGTGCCTTTGTCTCTTGTGCAGCCATAATGGAGCCATGCCTTGCATTAAAGCTATTTTCCTTCAACTTCTAGTTCTTGTGTGGTCACAACATTTTACAGCTGCCTACATGTTATCTATCCCCTGCTTCAAATCAACAATCTCTAGAGAGATTTTATCCTTATGCAGCTGGATATTAACAGTTCAAATATGCTTTTCCAGATTACTTAAGTTCTTTTGGCATTTATGAATTCGGAAGTACATATCTGTACAGTACTAATTTGATGAAATGGGTATCCTACTAGTCCAAGTCTCTCACTCCCCAACGGAAAGCATTATAATCATGGTGATTGTTTTTTTCTGCAAGTGCATGCAAGCAAGGTATATATATTTTTTAATTTTCCGCTAAAGGATTTGGGTGTTTCTCAACAGTTTCAAGCATCATTGGCCGCTGTCTTTGGCGCAAAAATATCTTTCTGGAGGGGAAGATGGATCCAAACAAATCGCACAAAAAATGGAAAGGCGGTGCTGAAAAAATCAGAGAAAAAAAGAAACAAGCATTGGAGAAAGCTGGAGAGTCGTGCTTGAAAGTCACCGACCTGTTCACACACTCAAAATCCCATGAGAAAGCTGAACTGAAAAAGACAACAGACCCAGTTGATGAAAGTAATGTGACTTGCATGGAACTTGAAGATATTGTTTCAGAAAAAGAAATGAGTACTGGGTCTACTGATGTTGTTCCTGGATTAGTGATAGGTACATCTGCTAATCTTGACCCAGTACCATCCACTTCTAGCCATGAGGTTCTTCTAGTTTCAGAGACCTCAGTAGCTATAGCCCCTGTTCTTGATGTGGCCCATTCTACTTCCAGTCATGCAATTCAAGTTCTAGGAAAAGCTGTTGGTGTGTCCACTGTAGAAGCACCAGGCACTTGCAGTTATGAAGGTCTTGAAGTTGCGGGGACATCAATAGGTATATTTCCTGTTAATACTGCACTGGCTGCCTCTTTAGGTTCTACTTCAGGGCGTACTTCCCCTAATCCTGCACCAGCCAGAGTCAGTCAGGTCATTCCAGTGACCACAGGAGGTGAATCTATTGTCCTGCTTTCTTCAGAATATGATCCAATTTCAGCCACTCTTCCAGGCACCGTGGCAGGCTCATCTGCTGTTCTTCATTGTGAAGCACTGCCATCATTGCAAGCTGGTAGAGCAGTGTTGCAATCTAAACGGAAAGCTTGTTCGCAAACAGTGAGAGAAGTTACGGAAGTGTCTTTCTGCCGCCCGTCTTCAAAAGAATTGACCTCATTCTTTAAAAGGCATCCTTGCCAACCATTTGCGAATTTGCCATTCAAAGCTGAGAAAGCTTATTATAGAAGTGACGGAATACAGCGCCAGTGGTTATCATACTCTGTACAGAAAAAGTGTCTTTTCTGCACAGTTTGTTTGGCTTACAGCAAGAAATCTGCTTATAGTGCGTTTATTGATGGCTTTGATACGTGGAGCCATACTTACCTACGCCTTAAGGAACACGAAGGCAGTATGATGCATAAAAATTGTGCAGCTGCCCATATTGCGCACAGTAGTAAGAAGGATATTTTGGGTTCTCTCTTTGTTACTGCAGTGAGCAAAAATAATGAGCAGGTGGTACAGCGCAGGAGCGTGCTTGAAAGAGTAATTAGTCTTGTGAAAGCCATTGGTAAGTGCGGATTAAGTTATAGAGGAACACATTTTGAAAGTGCTTATACACTTGATGATCCCACTGTAGACCATGGCAATGTTCTTGAATTTTTGCTGGTCCTCGGAGAGTATGACCCCGTAATAAAAAATCACTTGGATGTAGTTATTAAGTTGAGTAAAAAAAGACATGATGCTTCAAAGAAAACAAATGTGGGTGCAACTTCTAGAGGAAGAGGTTCACTAGTGACTTTAATATCTAAAACTGTGGTGAACTACATCATTGACATAATTCACAATTTGATACAAGAAAAAATTGCAAAAGAAATAAAACTTGCTGGAATATATTCCATACAAATTGACTGTACCCAGGACATTACAGTTACTGACCAATGTTCCATAATAATCCGTTATGTCACTGATCAAGTTTATGAGAGATTGTTGGCAATAGTTGACAGCCATTCTGGCAAAGGGAAGAGTCTTTTTGAAATGGTGCAAAATATTCTCTCTGCACATGGTTTGGATGTTGCTTGTTGTGTTTCTGACAGTACAGATGGTGCTTCCAATATGAGTGGCCAATACAATGGATTTACAGCTTGGCTTGAAAAATCTTCTCCTGGCCATGTCCACATCTGGTGCTATGCTCATGTTTTAAATCTTGTAATGAGTGATACTACAGAGTCAAAAGGTGCCTCAGCTTCCCTCTTTGCTCTTCTCCAGAGCTGTGCCACCTATTTTAGAGAGTCCTATTTAAGAATGGATTCATGGAAAGAGCAAATGAGTAAACTACTTGGACCTGCAAAGTTAAGTCGCCTAACGATGATCGGTGCAACTCGATGGTGGTCCAAAGACCGAGCACTCCGGAAAGTGTTTGGAACTGAGAGTTACACTGACTCTTTATTCTTTGAGCTTGTTTCAGCACTTCACCTCATTGATGAATCTGAAGATTTTTTATCACCATCTCGCTTTACAGCTCGAAACCTACTAGCCGCGCTTTTGAAGTATGAGACCATTCTTATGGCACATACCTTCCGTGAAATATTTTCCCTGACCACACCACTGTCAAAATATTTGCAAACTGCAGGCCTGGACTTTATAATGGCACAAACAATGCTGCTGTCCACAATTAAGTCCTTGCGCCTTCTTTCTAGAGATATGGACAAGGTTGTCAAAAACACTGATTTGTTCATTCAGCAGCACAATGACAAGTGTGAGGAAACTGACACTGTAGCTTGTTGCATTGAGACATCACTACCGGTTGTGAGAGTAGCAAAAAAGAAAAGGATGGCAGGTGAACTAGCCAACGAGGAAGCCCCTCAGATTCCTTTGGATAAATTTCGTATTGAAGTTTATAATGTTGTCTTTGATCGAGCCATAAGTAGCATGGAAACACGATTTGCAAAACATGGTGAACTGTTTGCTGACTTTTCCTTATTTGACCCAAAGAATTTTGAGGCCATCACCAGGCATCTGTTAGACACATCATTCCAACTTGTCCCCAAAAATGCTCTTGAAAAGATGTCTTTCATGCTTACCCACTATTGTAAGGACATAGAAACTAGCTGTAGCATTTTGGCTGATTTAAAACAAGAGCTTGCTGATTTTGCAAGGAAGTGGCCCATTATTAAAAACAGTGTGCCAATGGAGTACAAACTAGTGAGAGACTCCATAGCACTGGAAGAAGACCATATACCTAAACCTGATGACTGTGACTCTGAATATGACATTGATTCGCAAAGTATTGCTGAGTGTCAATTGTCATGCAAAAATTGTGTTCGTTGTGCTTATGCATTTCTGTTGCGGTACAATCTGTTCAGCAATGCTTACTCCATACTGTACCGGGCATATAAATTACTTTTAACGCTATCTGTTACACAGGTTGCTTGTGAAAGAAGCTTTTCAAAACTGAAGCTAGTTAAAACCACTGCCCGCAATTCGCTAACTCAAGATCATTTGGAAGCTTTTATGCTAATGTTTGTGGAGCGAAGCATACTGCATGATATCAAATCTGAGGATGTGATCAACATTCTTGCAGCTAAGAGTGCAGAGTTGAAACGATTGTTAATGTTTTAAAAACAACTCTGGCCAGTTATTGATTTGAATATTGTGTAATTGTACTGGTGTTTCCAGGCTAGTATTATGCTTTTCATTCCTGTTTTACCAGCTCTGTGTTGAATGGAAAGATTGTATTACTACTCTATTGCTTCACTTTAGTGTATATTTTCAGAATATACCCATAACCTATTTGGTTGTTTGTGGTGAAACATTTCGTTATGCACTTAGAAATACCTTCTAGCGAGGTTACTGTTGCCTTTTAGTTCATTTGGCAGCTGAAGCCACAGCACTGCACTGAACATACTCCTCAGATTGTCCTCTCACAGTTATTAATGTTTGTATGTTTCTGAAATTTGATTGGTGAAGAGCAGGCCCTCAAAGTTTTGATGCATCTCGATCCAATGCAGTGTGTGCCCTTGCACTTTTCTTTGTTTCACATTAACAGTCCCCAACCATTTTACCCCAGGATAAATAGTATATACTATAAGAAACTAAAACGCACTCATAAATATATATATCTCCCCCACCCCACACTCTACTTAACCCCTCCCTGCCCTTTTTATTTACGTAAAACCTTCAATTTTATTAAAAAAGAAAACATCTTTCCTTACTCCACAGACATAATTGTAATCAAATCAACATCCTTACATCAATAAAAAATAAAAAGAAGCCTACATTCAGTGTATACTGTAACGACTGTATAAATGCATGGTATTTTTAGTGCAGGACTCCTGATTTGATAATAAGAGCACAACAGTGTATAAAAAAGCATTGATTTTATTGATTAATTGATGTTGATTTGATTACATATATGTCTCTAAGGAATAAGAAAAGATGTTTTCCTTTATAATAAAATATTTATTCAATCAGAAGCCTCTCAATGTTAGCTGCTGTAAATAGGACACTATTTGTGGCACTACATTAACGTTGTAACGCATCAACCAGGATTGATGAGGTAGGCCGGAGAGCCCATGTAATTCAAATAGCACAGCACACCTTACACGCCACATC
>JASBQP010000092.1:61946-74483 GCA_030265095.1 Desmognathus fuscus
TATAACAATGCGGTATAAATGTACTTTTTTTCCGAATTCGGCATGTTTTTTTAGTCGGCGATTGAAAAGTCGGCATGTTTCAAGTCGGCATATTTACCTAGATCCAAAGCGGGATTGAGGAGCTATGGAACGCCTACATAATCCATGAAACAACTTGCCAGTGCATTATGAGGGGTGACAGCCTACAAGTGCCATGCGATTTGGTACCAAGGATATGAACATACTTGGCTATGCACTGGAGACACCCGGGAGGCGTGCTATGCCACAGGTGATGAGGTCCAATTTAGGTATGTCTATTTCATCCTGAAAACCTATGTACTGTAAGGAAGATAGCAACATGAGACAATGCACTGTGAGTGTGCACATGTAGACAGATTATGGAAATGGGACATCGTATAATAATGTTGAACGGGTTATTCCCATGAGGAGGTGAAATATTGACTCCCCACCTGCTCCCGGATGCCTTCTTAGTATGGGTAGCAGGGGTGAGGAGGCCCCTTACCTCTCCATCGGGACTGAAGGAAATACAGACTCACTTGCTCTCCACTTATGGACCAAATTTGTAAAAAAATATGATGAAGTCCCACGAAGCAACCTCATAGTTGCTATTCAGGAAGGAGTTGCCTAACCAATTAAATACATTTTGGTAACAAGATTCCGTACAAGGATGGAGCATTAAAACACATTCAGCTATACCAGGACAAGGAAACGGACGGAACATGTGCCGGGTACAAAGGACTTAGGAAGTCCATAAGCACATTGACTCCCATGCTGCGAAAGGGAGTGCCGCCTTGCCAATATCTGGCTGAAGACCCCTCTTCAGTCCGTGGCGCAGCGATATTGCAAATGTGGTCAAGATGCTCCCTATAGAAACCCAGCTAACATATCTTGATAGAATGAAAAGGAAGTTTCATCAGAGCTCCTGAATGCCACAACAGCTGAAAGTGAGCACGACTGGTAGCTGCCCGAAAGTGGGAAGAGGCTGAAAGAAGGAACATGTTGATTAATCTTTTTGTGCAACAGACTAGTCACAGAACTAAAAAAAAGTACACACTGGAGGGCATAGAATACAGCTGTAGACAAATAACACACAACATTAGTTTAAATGATATAATATTTATATCAAATTAATGCTCTGCATAAAATAGAATTTTAAAATAGCACAGCATAATACAAACAAGGTCAGCCAAAATAATCTGCAGCAACAAGGGTTGAGAGTTGAATCCTCTTTTGGTGAATCACTAAGAGCTCTGCAGGCATCCAGGAGGAGTGAGTATGATGGAACTTCACACACTCAGGGCTCCAGCGGAAGTGATGTCTCAAAGGAGCTGGAGTGCCGGAGTCTCACTGGAGCGTATGGAGCTCAGATAGGTGACCTCTCGTTTTGCTCACAGCATTGGCATTTTGTAGAGGATGTGTGAAATGTATAGATAGCGCTATAGGCACGTACAATTCACCCTCTGCACAAATCCATGAATAGAGGAGACTTGGCTCATGGTCAGGATGGCCCCTCATGGTCGGGCTTTTCCAGTGGCTAGCCCAGATGCTTCACTGGGAGACAGAGCATGATTCCACACTGAAAAGCCAGCCAGGCTTCCCACAAAGGCCATGGAGCTGTTGAATCCTCTGCCTATGGTGTCTTGCTCCTGACCCAGAACCAGAGAGTCACCTTACAGGAGTTCATACTCCTCCTGGAAGCTGGAGCCTGCGGTCTACATAATACCAATAACCTCCCATTGATGGAGGACCCTATGTCACAAATGTGGTGCCACTAGTTGTGCAGCAGTGCCAGCATGGAGAGCTTCTGGAATGCAGGATCTCCTGTGACATAGTGAATGGTGCCTTGATTAGTGGTGTTGTGTCCATACAGCACCATTTTATGGTTGTTCTCCTTGGTGGCGTTGGACAGGATGGTGCCTAAGTAGCTGGCACCAGTCTTCACCCAGCTACAGATGGACATATCATGGATCCCTGCTAGGAAGCCAGAAGTAAAGAACGTCATATTCTTCATAGAGGCATTAGGGAAACCCAGTTTGGAGTCCATGTTGAAAACTAGGAGAAAAATACAAAATAATAGTGGTTATTGTGCAGCAGACAGTAGCCTGATGTCAAACTTGAAACAGATGTAATTGCTTAGACTGCTGTGATAATTTTTCTCCTAATCCAATTTACACCAACATATTCACAAAAGGATTAGTGATGACAGAGATATAGTAATATAGACTTGCACTGTGTAAATTTGAGACAATGAAACTATGTTTATTAATAAAAAGACATTGCTTTTGTGTGTTACAGGGTGTGTGAACAAGATCTTGAGAACACATGCATGCACATGGAAGACACGTGACCATAGAATGCACACACACGTCAGGGCATCAAATGGAAGCAGACTACAGACAGAAAGGCATGTGCAGTGCACAACATAGCGACAAGGCAGTATGACGCAGCAAACCAAAGCACATCTATACAGAGTATAGAGATCAGCACCAGGAGCTCAGGCAGCTGCCCCGGCACTGTGCGCACATAGCTATGGCGGCGACCATTATAGCACTGGCGTGCATGCTCATGAGTCACTATATAAAGAGCAGCAATTCACCCTTCTAGCTATTCTGTCTGAGGCAGGTGTGCGCCATGCACCACAAGGGAAAGGAGTTACAAGGGGTTTGAAGACAGTGGTGTCGACAATTTGGGTAGTCAAGGGGCTAGGTAGATATTTTAGAACCGTGCACACTTGGAAAAAGAAGAGGGTTGTAATGGCCAGCCGGGTGGCCTTCTACTTTGTAAAGGCAGACTTGCACAGCACAGGGGCTCACAGAATCCATTCAATCAGGGCAGTCTGGGAAACTGGGCATGTTATCTGCTTAAATAAACCATCTCATGGCAGATCTATGTCGGGGTCAATGTGTAAAGCTATGTGGGTCAGATTTTTGTGGGATGAGTGAAGAACGTGGGATAAGATCAGTGAGGGTAGCATGGCATGCCTCTTTTTGTAATATCAGTAGCAGGGGAATTTCCATGCACAAGGGCTGTGGTGTAAGCTCTGCCATGTGGCTGCGTGCACCTCATTTTGGTCTAAGGGGATTAATGGAGCCAGTGTGCCCCCTTCTAATTCAATACTAAGCAATTGGCAAATGGGCATGCGGGCATAGGAGGAGGCATAGGAGGATGTTTACTGGAAAGAAGGCACTACACAGGGGACATTTGGAAAAGCCAGTGGCACATGGGAAGTGTTCCCCAGCACTTGAAGGATTGGATGCCCTGGTGAACAGACAGGTATCCTGTTTCGTTATCAAAGTTATTTTTTCATTTGCCACTTTGGTGAAGTCATTTTGACCAATTCTTTTATATTTCTGTTGAGTGTATGTCGACAGTATTTTTGTTAACTGACTAAAAGAGAACAGGTACCTCTAGGATCACAGAGACAGCCGCAACGCTAAAGGACCATACAGCAGGGAGTACACATTACATCATCCACAGCATTTGTTTTTGGCTGTGTACCACGAGGACAGTCCCTTCTCCATCCAGAGGCATAGAAAAAGTTTCCTCATAAGTCGTTATGATTGTCCGTCTGCTAAGGTAGGCAGTGTGTGCGTTCTGAAACACTTTTGGTTATTGTTTTAGGTAATAGTGACCTCTAGTGGCCATGCATCGGTCTAGCTCGTAATTGAAGGAAAATGTGAATAACGCAAGGAATAAAGGAAAAAAATAATGGGTAAAAATGGAATAGATAGTGTACACTTGTTCAAAATAAATAGATGTTATCTCCACTGATTTAGAGAATTCTCAAAAAATATTTTGATTTATGATTGCGAGTTTGGACTGTTTGGAGTGTGATGTCTGTGCTCAGTCGACTGCCTATCCTCCCTATTAATTTCGGGAGTTCAATAATTTGTTTATTGTCCCAGCAGTTTACATTATATATTAATGTTGTTTCATTAAATTATTTTAATGACGTAATGGGTCCAGGAGTCAGCTGTATGCTAGGATTATACAGAGTATTTGTGGGGGTCTCAAGCACATGTATTCATGTATATTTTGTGTTTTATTTTTAGCTTTTTCTTCATGTTTATAAGAATACTATCATCATCTTTAAAAAAACACAGAATCTTCCTGAAGAATGTCCTTGATTGATTCGCAGTTGGAAGACTGAAATGCTGCGTCAAAGAGTTTTTTCTGTGCTTTTTTGACAGATATTGAGTTTTTAAACCATTTTTATCTAGCATTGACTTTTATATGAATTGTTTCATAAAAATGTTATATATGATGAATATGTTTATGTCATTTGAAGTTTTTGTATACACGTGGATAATAAAAACATATTAATGACAATGTAATGTGTACTCCCTGCTGTATGGTCCTTTAGCGTTCCAGCTGTCTCAGTGATCCTAGTGGTACCAGTTCGCTTTTAGTCAGAAAATTGCGCATCCCCAAGTGTCTGCGAACCACTTTAAACATTTGAGGCCCCCTCTCAGTCTTGAGAGAGGACAGGAAATAATATTTTTCAAATTGCACAGACTGAGATTCAGATTCAAATTCATTTATTAAGCGCACGTTGCCGAAAGGCTTCACGGCGCGTGAGGAAAGAATCACAATTTTTTTACTTCGATTATATTTTTGGTAGGGATTTGTGCACTCAACAATATTTCTGTTCGAGATTGTTTCACTCCACCATAAATATAAACAGTATAAAAAACAGTCAATCATTTCTATGGGATGAAAGTGCTCTTAGGTTAAAAGAACTTCAGAAACTACACGTATAACCTAACGGATATCCCCTGCTTGATGGTCCAACCAATTCTTTGAGGTAAAGGCTGGTCAGTATTAGACAGCGAAGGCAAGTACTGGCAGACGTCATTTGGAGGTGGCGGACATGCTGACAGACGGTGAAGAGGCAATCTAGCTGATCGGGAAGATAGGAAATTTCCTGTGAGGCCAGTGCTTCATGCAATGTCATGGGCTAGTCCAACACTGGCCATGCCATCACTGGCCAAATGGTTTAATCAACAGGCCGAACACTGGGGAAATCCTAAGTGGGCTAGTGCTGGGGATTTCCCTAGGGGCCAGTGTGTGGTAGAGAAGAACTAATTATTTATCCCTGGGGTAACATTGTTTCTGATGGATACAAGCAGGCTCCACAGATTAGGCATCTTGAACCAGCGCGGGGAGAGGTTTAAGATGACTAAACTGTGGAGCCCCAGTATCCATGAGAACACATTTTCAAATTTGATATACTTTTTTTTTATTTTCTGTTCGGTGGGGCCGGGATTTGAACCAGTGTTTGTTGGAATTATGCTGCTGCGGTTTTGTCCACTGCTCCACGTACCAGACGGTTTGTAAACATACTTCAGTTTCTTTATATTTAGAAATAACAGAGGCAAAGGCTAGCATTTAGGGATTCTAATTCAGCCACATATTTTTAAGGGAAAGAATTTAAAGATTCAGTCAGTGCCATGAGCCTGTTTTATGCATAGTAAAAAACCAACTGCATAGAGAATCTCCTTTATCCCCCTGCCCCTCCCCAGCCCCATCCCCTACACCCAGCAAAATCCCCTATGGCCCCCTGCCAACACAATCCCTTACATTCCCTCCTCTAGCATTATCCACTACACACCCTCCCCATCACAATCCCCTATGAAACCTCTGCAAGCATAATCCCCTATACCCACTCACCTGTATAATTCCCTATCCCCCTACTCCAGAACTATCCCCTATGCCCTCCCCATCACAAACCCTTACACAACCTCCCCAGAATAATCCCTTATGCTCCCTCCTCTGCACAATCCCCTATACCCCTACCAAGCATAATCCCCTACAGCCCCTCTCCAGCGTAATCCTCTATGCCCCCTCCTCAGCATAATCCCCTTTTCCTCCTCACCAGCATAATCCCCTAAAGCCCTCTCTCCAGTACAAGCCCCTATACCCACTACCCCCCCCTCCCCCACACACACAATTGTTTATGTACCCTCCCCCAGCACAATCCCTTAAGGCCCCTCCCAGGCACAATCCCGTATGCCCCCTTCCTGCACAAAACCCCACACCTCTTCCCCAGCTCAAGCCCTTAGGCCCCTTACTCAGCACAATTCCCTAGGTCCCCCATCACAATCCCCTATCACCCTCCCCAGCACTATTCCCTATGCCCCCTTCCCCAGCACTATTCCCTATGCCACCTTCCCCAGCACATATAGGCCCCTTCACCAGAACAATCCCCTATGTCCCTCCCAAACAGAATCCCCTATAGCCCCTCCACAGCATAATCCTCTAAACCCCCTCCCCAGTGCATTCCTCTATGTCCCCTCCCAACAACAATCCTCGAGGCCCTCTGCCCCAGCTCAATTCCTTAGGTTCCCTTCCCCACACATTCTCCTAAACACCCTTCCCAGCACAATGTCTAATGCCCCCTCTCCAGCACAATCGCCTACATCCCCTCCTTTGTACAATCCCCTACAACCTCTCCCTAGTACAATCCTTTATATCTCCTCCCCAGCATAATCCCCTATGCCCCTCCCCTTGCACAACCCCCTATGCTTCCTCCCCAGCACAATCCCTTATGCCCTCTCCCCAAGTACAATCCCCTACATCCTCTCTCCCGCAACAATCCCTATGATGCCTTTTCAGCACAATCCCCTACACCCCTTCCCCAATACAATCCCCTATATCTCCTCCCCAGCACAATCCCAGTGTAAACTCCTAAAAGTGCCCCACCCTCTAACCTGTAAACAATGCCCCGCACCACCATGTGTATCCTGCTTACATGTCTGACACCGAGGCCCAAGACCACATGAGTAGGATGGAGGACACAGCAGCCGCGATGACAGACACAGGTGGGCAAATGGGTGGAGAGCATCTTGAACGAAAATGTAAAATGCCTATTATGTTCTGTTTTTATATTGCTGAATGGGAAAAACCTATGTCAGAGCTATATTTTGACATCTATTTGAACAAAGTCAACTTTCACCCTAGCAATTTGTCAACTATATTTTAGTTCTGTCATATCACAGGATTTTACACTACTAATACCATAGTAACCAATTCTCCCCAACACCAAACATCTGTTTGCCATGTGTAGTCATGGGAAAATCCTGCACTGTCTTCATTCCATGCATTGTTGCATAGGAAAATAAAACTTTAAACCTGCAGACCTATGGTAAATCTGCATAGAACAGAGGTTATTACCCAAAAAATTTCGCAGGTAGCCAGCCAAATGTTAGGAACAGGGTACAGAAAGCACCTGCAGGCCATAGTCTGTATCAGCGTTGGTGTTTGAGATCCAGCTATAATTGGAGAAATGGCTTTGGACTCGCTTCGCGTCAGTAAGGTAGCCGATGTCGGCAGGAACCTCCATAGGTGTTATATTTTTACGTGCTTGACCTTGGAATATTAGACCTAAGTACAATCATCAAAAGTTCATGAGATAAATGTTTATTAAGTTTTAATAGAATAATCTTCTTTACATTGATTATTGTTGTCGTTGGCATGTTGCACACATCACAAACATGTAGAATGAGGCAGCCTTGCTATGATTTGGTTGCTTGTGGTCTTTGGTTTTGATAGGGGTTGTGGTCCCACACCCCTTGACGCTGTCCAGATATTTTTTTTACCTAGACAAGTATTCTATTTAAGAGCAGGATAATTTGTGTGCAGGTGGACACCTCTTAATGTTGCTAGATGCTGTAGACTATGCAGAGTGCTTTTGACTAATCCTGCAGACTGTTGTAAGTAATGGAGTTACGGTTAGCAGTTCTCTCCGCCCATCTCTAGTTGCTCCCCATAAGCCCGCCATTCCATCAAGGGCTATAATTGTCAATTTACCCTTGGATTCATTTCTCATTTCTCCGAATTAAAGGATTAGAATTGGTCACCTTCCCTCCAGTATGTGCCAGATTCCCAAATATTCCCATGTTTGATCTTGGGTATTATTTATACTACACATTTATTTCTAAGTATCATATGTTGCTGGGAAAGATTATTTTGTTATTGTAAGCGTTACCTACTGATGGACTTGTTTAGTCTTGTCATGTTTGACCCTGTGGATGGGAGGTTTGTGAGACTGCTATGGACTTGTATTTGCAGAGGAGTGATGCAGAGTTGTGACTAAATGTGGGGAGCAGATAACACTTGTGGAGAACAAGGGATGTGCAAATTGGAAGATACACAGGGGCATTCATACAGAGAGGTAGAATTGCAAGAGAGGTTGTTTACTAAGCGTGCCTAAAGGGAGGGAAAGACTAGAGCACATTGCAGAAAGAGGACTTTGGGGGAGATGAAGGGGAGCACACGCAAGGTGGGAGCTGTGGGAGAAACTGTGAAGGAGATGTGTTTGTGGAGAAGGGTTGTCTAAGAAATGAGTACCTGGATGAAAATATCTATGGAGAGATGTTTATGGATAATGGAGAAAGACTGATGTGAGGGTGTTTATTGTAGAGTAGAGGCCTCCAGAGCAGTGAGTACTGTAGAAGGAGAATGGTTATTGAATGAAGATTTGTAAAGAAATGTGGGATATGGACAATGAACTTTGTGTGCTTTAGCATATCCAATGAGCCATATTTATACATGAGTTGGCAAACGGAGAGGGGCCGGTGCTAAAGGGCTGTCTGTTGGGGTTGCATTCTGTGGTGGTAGCCTGTTTGTAGATATGGGGGTGTGTGGTAGAAGATTCTGTGGATATGTGTTTGTGGGCACAGAAGGGGGCTCTAGGAACTGAAGCAATGGACATGAGTATAGCCAGAGGAGTATTCGCAAAACAGAGGAAACATAAAGTGGAGGAAAATGTAGAAGTAGAATAGGGGACTGTGATTGGCGGATCTGCACCAATGGGTGTTTGTGGAGAAGGTGAAACTGTCAATAAAGGATTGTAGTAATGTAAGCTCTATCTTGGGCTGTGGAGACACCTGTCATGTTTGATGAGTATTTGTGATGAATTCAGGACTGTGGCGAGAAAACAGGACTCGAGAGCAAGGTGTTAGTTACTGGGAAAGTGAATAAAGGTTGTTACTCTGTATGTGTGGGTTGACACTGTGGAGTAAGGGTTGTAGTGAAGACGCCCTCAGAAGGTGAGTTGTGGAGGATCATGCCATTCCCTGTACCAGGGGCTATGGAGAAGTGAAGTAAAACAAAGGATACACCATTGAGGAGGCTACTTAAGACAGTGAGGTGAGTACACATCTGGCATTCAAATTATAGATTAAGCAGTTCAGTGGCATTTCTGACAACATAATTATGGAAAACAAGCAGTGAATAAAGGTTCAAATCATCACAGAAGCAGGAACGATTCTCAGCTGTGCACGTACTTTAAAGACATCCATCCCCAGTGTACAGCCACACATATCTGACTTGCGGCCATAACCGCAGAGGTTAATAGTGAACATAGTGCTCCTTAACAGTTCATACATACTTGCAGCGGGCGCCCGAAGGATGCCTTCTCATCGGGGGAAGCTGGTCCTGAAACGTCCTGGTGGTTTTCATTCCTGCAGTGCAGGTAGTTCGGGCATAATTTGAAGGTGGTTGACTGGGCCAGAACTTTGCTGAGCCTTGTAGCTCTGTAGGGCCTAGTGGCCCCTGGATGATTTATCATCTGTGTTGTGTGCTTGCCTTGTGGTAGTTCATTTTTCAGCTTTGCCACTAACACTGAACTGAGAGACTGTACCTCCTTCTGCAAGTAGTGCTTCAGCCACTCCTCAGCACTATTAGTGCTCCCTGGCCCTGGATTACATCTGGCACCTTCTCAAGTGCTTCTTGCAGCTTTCTCTGGCCACTGGTCAGAGAGGAAATGTCCTGCCTGTGGAGCTCAAGCTCCTGTGTCAGGTTGGAAATGACGGTGCTCTCCTCTTTTCTCTCTCACAAGCTTTTCTTGGTTCTGTCACCCAGGATCTGGGATGAGATGATCAGCTCCAGCTTCTTTTGCTTCTACTGCAGCTTTTTCATCCATTCTTTGAGGCTATTCAGACCATTATGATGTGAGATATGGAGGTGTCCACAGTGGTGCTCAGGACCCGGTCCTGCTCCTTCAGCGATGCCCAGAAGTGGGCATCAGTGTTATATGAGATGTTATAGTTTTCAAAAATGACGTGTAGGCAGTTAAGGGTCACCTCTTGAAAGCGGGGGACCTGTGGAGACACAAGGCTTGACAGTCAGTACAGTCTTTAAGTTTTGCCAGACTCTTAATATATGAAGCACTAGTGCCAAGAGGGCTCTTGGGTTCCAAGAGGGCTCTTGGGTGGGCACCTAATCAAACACATTGCCATCAAATGATACATGCATTTATAATTGTACCAGTTAGATAGGAGTGGGTCTATTTCCATATGGAATGTGTTGGGCTCCAGGCAATGATATATAAAAGGAAGGGAATCCCTTTATAAGGACACTCTACCACCTGTAAAACTTGCATGCATTGTATTTACTATACCACCAGTTTGCATGTCAGTGCATGACTCTGGGCAGAGATAAACAATTTTAAAGTATGCAGCGTTTCCAATCCCCCTGAAATTCTGACAGTGCACTGAAGATGATACCACTATATTGTGAGTGTGTCATAGAGCCAGTTCATCCATCACAAAGTAAATACTGTGTCACCAAATGCTGCCTTCCTGGCTCCTTCGCCTCACCTTATCTGCTAAAAGCCTGTCCACAAATTGCTTTATGACCCTAGTTGCTATATCAAACAGAGTAGCAGAGCTTCTGACCTGTATTCCCTATTTAAAAAACTGCCTGGCTGAGGGGTCTTTGCAGAACAGGATGCAAAATGTGCAAAACTGTATTTTTAAATTACAATATCGAATAAATGAAAGAAAGTTTTGCTTTAATGAAATATGCATTTTAAAGTACTTTAGTATTCCTTTAAAAAAAAATAGGAGTGATTATGGCACTGAATTAGAGGGGGTGATAGTTTAAGATGTGCCATCCTCCAAACAATGAATTGTAGTAGTAAAAATGTGTTGCTATTTTATTTTATAAAAACTGTGACAATATTAATAAAACAAAATGATTAACATCTAAGACATATAAAAAAATTCACAGGATCTCCACTCTTACTGAATTACATGACAGACAATTCTTTTGCTATACAAGATCAATGGAAGCATATCTGAAAGCGTACAAGGCCATTAGAAGTTATACATTGATAAAAAGTTACTTTCCTTAAACGTCAATTTTCTAACATTATAACTGGTATTATTTATAATTCTTAAAAGATAACCAAAATAAGAGATATTTTAACAAAAATTGAGTTTTTACTATTGAATGGATCATGAGCACTGGACTGTAACCTATAACCAGGCTTTAGTTAGTGCATATTATCTTACACATACCAATTCGTACACAAACTACATTTCTACATTAATGCAGAAACACAAAGATAAATAAACCATACTATTACATTTTAACTGCTCTATAATGATGATAATTATTTTTTTTTTTTAACAGTGAGAAATGACTTTTTATTAAAAACAGTATATCCATTCATATAAACTGAATGAGCACGGGGACATTGTCTTAAAAACCAAACTTAGTAAGATTAACAAAATCACAGTATATCAAACTATATACTGTTAAGAGGCTGGTGCGACTTAAAAGTTTACAGCTCTTCTAAGTATACACTTACTAAAAATGATTTACTTGGAGATGCTAAACAAATACAGGAATGTTCTTGGAAATAAAATTAACAATTATGCATTTCGATCCATGCGAACATCAATCTCTCTGCCACTGATCTTTGCACCGTTCATTAGCCTGCATGCCTTTTCAGACGTTTCTGGCGCGTCAAATCGGACTGTGCCACAACCTTTAGATTTCCCATTCTCCATCTTTACTTCTGCATACATCACATGACCTACAAGATGTAGCAAATTAAAATGTAAATGATCACAATCAATAAAAGATTCACTATACATCACGCAGAGTGCAGACAAATCTGATAAGTACTGTTGTAACCATAAAATAGGGCAATAGTATTAACAAGATTAGCTGGGAGGGTACTGAATGATGCAGACAGTATCCTAAACATATATCATAGAAAATTGAGGCCTAGAGTGATCAGGTAGGAAGAGTGCATTCTTATGTTGACGCAGACAGCTGACAGGCTTAGTCCTCACCCTTGAGCACACTTCAATTTACAAATTCACTCGTGCCAAATCATCAATCTTCAACAACTAGAATAATTAAAGTTCTGGAAAATTAACAGTGACTCCAACGTGGCACTAACTCTTACTGCAGTTGCATGCTTGGTTACAAACTGTAAACTACACTTTTGCCATGGGAATGCACTAAAAGAACTAGTTGCATACCTTCGGCTACCGTGGGTTCTGGTGCATAGTAGCCGGTTCCCAAAATTCACACCATGAATGAACCACATCAGCATGCTAGTTCCAGTCGGAGAGCAAAGTTTTGAGCCCCTTCTTCTCGGGCTGGTGCACAACGTTAATGTTGCCTGTCGATCTGAGGCAATCAACCTCGGGCGGCAGCAGATGCCCTCCTTATTGCAGCTGTATATATGCACCAGCTTGAGCCCCTGACACTATTCCAGACACAGGGAAGAAACGAAAC
>JASBQP010000115.1:0-25880 GCA_030265095.1 Desmognathus fuscus
CTGGGCACCGCCATCTTGGTGCAACCTACGTTACGTCAGGATGTCAGTGGCCATCTTGGAATTCTTCCAATTTTTCTTGGACGCATGTGACGCAACGTACATTACGTTATGACGTCGATGGCAATTTTGTTTTTAGTCTGTGTTTTTTTCCATTTACCTCAGGTTTCCAGCAAATGTGGACGTCACTGCTGGTGAGTAGGGTTTCCAATATTCTTTTCTTCCTGTTTCCTCGCTTTTCTTTCATTTCTTCTTCCGCTCTTCTCTCCTCTTCATCTGGCTTCCATCCTTGGTGGTTCCTTCTATGGTCTAGGTTTCTTCAGGCTTCCAACGTCAAACATCCTAATAGGCTCTTTGTGAGCCATTTTGGTTAGTCGGGATCAATGTAAATATAGGGCCCCTGCATGTAACAAATTCTAAAAGGCAGCCTCTTCGGCCAGAGTTATCACAAGAACCTAAGGAAGGGGCAGATGACTCTCTTTGAGGGCACATATTGGCTGACTCTAGGACAGGGCCATTAGGGAGAGCTCCAAGTAAGACAACAGAGAGCCAGACGGGCACAGTGTATCCACAGAAGCCCAAAGAAAAGCACCTCTCTCAAGGACATGGCAATTAAAGGGTTAGTGAGGGATCAGTGTCACTGCAGGTGCCCCAGGAGACACAGCTGTGCCATAAAAAGACCAATGTAAAAAAAAGGTCCCTGCATATAACTCTGAAGAAAAGCCAACATGAGTCTGTGTAAACATAGGAATCTAAGGAAGAGGAAGCTGGCTCTATTCCAGGTCTCAAAATGCTGACTCTTGGACAGAGCAATTATGGGGTGTTTACTGTACACTATAGGGGTCTACATAGGACAACAGAGAGCCAGACGGGCACAGTGTATCCACAGACGCCCACAGACAAGCAGTGCTTACTAAGGGATCCGAGTAGAAAAATATATGGGACCAGTGTAATCATCGGTGCCCAAGGAGAAACAGCTGTGCCATGTAGGGATCACTGTAAATAAAGGTTCCCTGCCTGTAACTAAGTCTGAAAAAGGGTCGGTATGGGCCAGTGTAATGACAAGAGCCCAAGGAGACAGCTGTGCCATGTAGAGATCAATGTAAATAAAGGGTCTCTGCATGTAACTAACTGAAAAAGAGCCATTATGGGCCAGTGTAACTCCAAGAGCCCTAGGAAGAGGCAGCTGGCTAATTTACAGGATAAAAATGCATTTTGACTATAGCACAGGGTAATTAAGATGTGATTTGTATAATAGCGAGGTGAGCGAAGAGTCAGCAGAAAAGCAGGTGATTCTTGGACAGGGCCATTATAGGGGTTAGTGCTTTCTAATGGGGTCTGCAATGGTGAACAGAGTGTTCCCAGGGCCCAGTGTAACCACAGGTGCCCACAGAGACACAGCTGTGCCATGTAGGGATCAATGTAAACAAGGGCTCCCTGCATGTAACCAGCTCTAAAAGAGAGCGAGTATGGACTAGTTTCACCACAAGAGCCCAAAGAGACGTAGCTGTGACATATAGGGAAATGAAAGAGAGCTCTCCCATGTAAGGTTCAATGTAGTTAAACGGTTCCTGTAAGTAATTGCTGTAACTCCAAAAGAGAGCAAAACTGGGCCTCCAGGCACAGCAGTCTCTTGTAAAATGCCCAGCAGTCTCTTGACCACTGTAGTACAGTCAAGTGAGAACTGTTATTGCAAGCCTGAGATCTGACTGTGTATGATCTTTTTAAAGGTCAGTCCATCCACAATAAGATGCCCTTTCACATAATGTGCTGTTCACGGGTAATGCATACTGTGATTGTATAGTAGCTAATTATTTGTGATCATTTTCTGAAATCCTGGGGTGATCTTTGTTGTCAATCAACCCAGGATTCACTGCTATAACAATGTACCCTGTAAAAACCAACACTGCCAGAGCCTTCATCTTGTGATTGGCCAAGCAAATTCCAGGCTTATAATGTTCAGCAGTTTATACCTAAATATATCTTAACAAATTAAACAATTGTTATTCAAGTCTAGCAGCCAAATGTGCTGTGTTTATACCATGGAAAATGTGGTAAATAATTCTATATGTTATTGTGGAGGATCGGGACGGCTGTGTGGGGAGATGAGGAGGCCGTTCATTAACCCCTCAAGTGCTAATAGCACTAGAGGGGTTAAATTTAAGTTAAACAGATAAAACAGGCTGTACATTGTTATACATTTTCCCTTTGACTGACATCAAAAAAGATCACAGAACTTGTGCTCAGACATCTGGTTTTGAACCCACTTCTACTTGGCTGAGCTTGTGGTTTATCTGAGACTTTAACTGACGTGAAATCTGCCAACTCTGTATGCCTCATCCCTTGTTCAGTTTGCCTTCCTCCACATTGTATCCAATGCCATAAAACGTTGCGTTGAATCAAGACTCAGGCCCGGAAAACTGAAGACCAACTCCATCAATCAAGATAGCCCATGGAAACAAGAGAGGAGCGAGGGGACCCACTACTGCAGACCAAAATGAAGGACAAGTGATGAGCCACTGACGTGCACCAACGTGTTGGAATGCCGTCTCCGTGAACATGGAACATGCAATAAGTCACATCGTCATTTGGAGTAAGTGACATCATTAAAAGTATCTTAATGTGGTTGTGGGTCCCCTACAAGCTCCCGGTTGCTCTTCTCCTAATCCCCTATTGAAAGCCTGAAACCGCTCACCTAGGCTCTCATTGAACCAGGCCGTTCACTCGACCTTTCCACACATAGGAAATATTGTAGGCAGCCAGAACTCAAACTCACACAATTGTAAATGAAACACATTTCATGTGTTCAAATGTTGCAAGGGAATGATTTAATGCTGTGATCCTGCCTGTTCAGTCGCTGGTGTTATTGGTTGTGGCAGATTTAGGAGTGCTCTTACCCTTGATTTCTGCAAATATGGCTGCTGCAATCACTACCTCTGCCGTTTATTTCCTTGCTGTTTTGCTATTCACAGCCAACTAACATCTTCACACATTTATCAGAACAATGGTTCATTTTCTTCTGTATATTTTTAAAAGTCAGTGTTTATACAATAGTACCTTGTAACATTTGGAATCAATAACAGAAATGCAGTAAATGGCAGAGTTAACCACATCTCTGTGCAACAGATAACGTGTGTGTGTGTTCACAGATAGAGTTTGTTTGATTTACTTTGCACTGTTCAAATGCAAACTGTTGGCTTTGACAATTCTTGTGTATATATTTGCATCATTTTCATCAGTGAGGTCTCGGGAATTTCTGAGCAGATTGTATTTATTGTGAATCATTGAAAAGTAGTACGTAGAGATTATGTTACAGATTAGTCACAACACAATCTTCCTATGGAAATGCCTGACACACTGTAGTGCAGTGCCCCTCTATTTGGCTATGGTGGCTATGGTGATTGTGTTTTGTTGAACAGAGGATGGAGCATTATTTCTGTTCTGTGATTTTGGAATACTTCTTTTTATTCCCGCAAAACCTCTCTCTCTAATACTGTTTTGTTCTTTTGCTTTGCTTTCAGAGCTCGAGATCAAGATCGATGGGCTACACAATAAAGACAGTGGAAAGCCCCGGGCAAAGCCCTCATGGTCCAACTCATTGTATACCATTATCTGAGTCCACGGAATTCTGGGAGAGAGTGCTCTTGTCTTCTAGAGGCTTAGCCAATGATGAGCAAGGGACATACTCATGATATTTCAGAGACTCGGCTATGGTACTGGCAAGTACAGAATGCATTCTTTGACATTCAGAAATTCTCATGCAACCACCAGCATAATAATTGAAACTTGTCAACTTCACAGACCTTGTACTTTGAATGACACCCCGTTTAACATCACCTTTGCCGACAGTGAAGCAAGCATGGACTTTCATTATCATCAACTTAGTCATCTTGGTATAGACCTTCATCTTCATCACTGCAAAACATTTCTTTGACTGGCATGGACACGCTGTTTACTGAATATTATGACTGTACCACAAACTCTAGTGTTGATCACCTGGACTTATGCAGAACACGGCATTGACCCCCATCCTTTTCTCTCCACCTTGACTCACTATCATCCTGGCATAGAAAACTAATCATAGGCAGGTGGTGATCCTGGAATAGACCATCTTCATCACCCTGAATCATGGCAACCAATCAGCAGTGGCCATTCTGAACAGAGAACAAATCTTTGAGATTATGCAGATTTACAGGTATTGGTCAACTTTGCTTTGATTGTTCCATGCCACCTGCAGGTCAGCAAGCCTTGCTAAGTCTCCATGTTTTCAGCTCCACGCAACATTCACTTTGCAAGTTTATCTCAAAATCAACATCTTCCGCTTCATAAAATCAATCAATCAATCAATCAAATAACTTGTTTTACGTGCTCATCGCCCTCGGGCCTCAGAGCACACCAATAACAAAGTACCCAGTCAAAAAGACAAACAAAACAATATTGGAGGCACAGGTCATAACAAAAGGACACAGGATGCATAGAAAGATCAGGTCACCCCAGTAAACAAGAAAGTCTTGACGCCTTTCTTAAAGACCTCCAGATCATTGCTACTCCTTAGATCCGCTGGAAGCACAAAATGCTTGATCTTCCTGTTTTCATTTCCATGGAACATGCATCTTTGTCACCTTGGTTGTGCCAGGCTAAGATAGAACCCCCATCTTCACAATGTTGAACCTTTTGCTCACCAGTGATGACCTTTCCCCCAGATCTCTTTGGCATAAGGTGAGCCTGGGCCTCCACCATCTACAAACAGGTGCTCAACAACCTAATGGTCAAATGCTGGCTGTGTGTCGTGTGTGTCTTCTCGTGGTTCTGGAATTAGACATTAGAGGCCTAGATAGACCTCACTTTCTGCAGCAAGACTTCCCCACCCCAGGCTCGAGGCTGCCACTACAGACAATCTGTCAAAAGTAATGAGCCAAAGACAGGCCCTTAAGTACCAACAGTGGTAACCAGTGATCTGTGCTTGAGGGAACCTGATGTCGATAACAGGAAAAGAACCATTGTAGGGGTGGTGTGGAGGCCATTGAAAAAATCCAAGAGAGATCAGAAGGGATAACTTGGTCTAGGTATGAGGGAGACCAACGCCTGGGTGGAAGACACCACACTAGATATTCACAATAATGTACATAGTCTGTTGAACAACTTCTGGCCAAATGTCCCCAGCATGAGTTCCTGTAAAGAGTCATACGCCTAGAATGAACACACGTTACTGCTGCTGCCGTTCAGGACCCACGAGCAAGGTTCCCACAACACATTCATTCAAAGATATCTCTTTATCCTGGCCATGTCATTGGATCCAAGGACTTATGATACAATGCCTCAAAGAGACGGTACCCGTTTCTGCATGAACTTGATACATGGCTTAACGTCTACTCAGCTCAATGATTACCTTTCCACATCAGACACTTTCAAACTCACTTCTTGATATGGATTTCAAGTGTGCCTGAATAATGGATGACTGGCACTATTTCTACATCAGGAATATCCACTGCTTTCTTGTGAAGTGCCTTCAACTGACTATGGTCTGCATCTGGCTAACAGCGCAGTGTCTGATGACGCGCTGGCTGGTTAATAAAAAGGCAGAGCCTGGCTTCTGCTCTGATACCTGCATGATACAACTGCACTAAATACAGCATGTAAGTTCAATTTTCCTTGATTACAAAATGCTTATTTTATAGAGACATGCAACTGAACTAGAGATAAACCAGGAGTATTGTGTGCATGACAACCCGAAGGACAGCTTGAGTAATGGTCAATTACATTAGAATAATTTTATAAATCCTGACATTTTCATTGAAAAACATGTACAATTTTTAAGACATGCTTATGTTATGTGTTTAAATGCTGCATTAACAAACCATGTTTTTCCACTGCCTGTGTAATGTTAAGTGCTAGTCCCATATTCACATAGTCAGTATGCAAATTAGGAGTTTTCTTTTGCCAGGTATCTATGGCACTGATAATCAGTGCCACATACGGCAGCGAGTGGGGAGTTAGCATATCTAACTCCTAGTTCACGATGGCTTGCTTTTACTTTTATTTTTTTGTGAGGGACTACGCCAATTAAATATTTTCGTTTTTTTTATTTCTACCGTTTTGAAAAATCTACAGAAATCAGAGCCCTTAGGTCAGAGGTCTGACAATTTTATATCAGGCAGTTCACTCAGACATAACTTCTAAAGGCAATTTTATTAGCATTGTGTGGTAGGTATACAATGTCTGATCATATAGGAAATTATGGTCTTTGTAACTGCATGCTGAGATTTAGGAGATCATGAAAATATCACACAACATTTTGTGTTTACAGAAAAGTTATGTATGTTTGAATTATTTTAATACCCTTTCATGGCATGTTCATATACTAACATGTTTTCCACCATCCCCCCAGGGTAATGTATATGAAGCGCTGCACAGGGCCATCCGGCGGCCGCTGTGTGAAGACAACTTCTGGTACAGTTGCCCGAGTCTTTGGCAAATTGCAGGAAGACTCTTTTTAATTGATCAAATGTTGCAGAATGTTTAATTTTAGCTGCCATTAGCATTATAGTTTAGGTACTAGGGGTGTACACTGCAAGGCTGTCGTGTTTATTCTGACTCTGTTGTGGGGCTTTTGCGTTTTCCATGTGTATATGGAATCCGGTTAGCCCCGTGCTACTTGATGTTTACATTGTTTGCCTTGCAGTGTTCTTGAAATGTTGTATTGGTTAAGCAGTTAGCATTGCTAGCTTAGAAAAGGTGCCTTGTGGATACTGTAAAATAATATTTTCGCATGTGCCTGGTTTCTGGCATCTATTACCCCCCATTCACCTCGCAAAGGGCTTTTAAGTTTGCCATGTGCACCTGGCATCCGGTTAGCTTGGCGGCGGAATTTGGAGTGTAATTGTGCTAGCTTTGTTGTGTTTAAAATGTTACTGTGGAAAGTGTTGCCTGTGCAAGTTGTTAGGCCCTTATTAGTGTAGGGAGGATGCTCTCTTCTTTCTCTGTTGTTTACTTCTAGGTCTTCAGTAGCGGCGATCCTGTGTTTCCGGAATCAGAGATCTGCAAGAGGTGAACTTCACAGAAAATTAATGTGTAATTCTTATTGGTTACCTGTTTTTTAAACAAAGAAATGATGGATTCTTTTTATAATGGTTGAATTTGCTGTGTATGAGCAAAACGTAAATACCTTGACATTTTTTATCTTTTGTATAATTATATGCATCAAGTTGCAATAAAGTTTATTTTACTTACCTGAATGTGTAAAATGTTGTAAAATGATAAATGATATAATTTGTTGAAAAATGTGGCTTTGCAGGAGATTTCTTTTGGATTAATACTGTTCTAGACTTTTGTCCCCCTCTCCCGCCAACCTGGACCCCTCCACCCTCTCCTCTCTTTTTCTCTCCTTCACTCCCCTCTTCTCAGCGATCGATTGGTAGTGTTACCTCTTGACTGAACCAGCTTCCGAGACCATCAGCAGAGCCTGAGCCATCAACTGAGCCAAGATTGTGACCAGAGCAAACAGGCTCATCTGTGACATCTGAACATCCCCACTAGCTGTTGAGTGACCAGGGACTGGTGATGGCCTATTTCGGTGGTGGCAAAGACGAAAGAAGAAGCAGAATGTGGAAACGCCTACGGGAGGAAGCAGAATCACTGATGGATTGGAAACATATGTATGAAAGCGGAATCCCAGATATCCAGGACAGACCTAAAAGAGAAAAGGAAGGTGAGCGTAAGAACAGTCTATGAAGTTCCCCTGCATACGTCTTACCGTCTCTTCATGGCAGACACAAACCTGGCTCTCTTTTTTTGCAGGATTTTCACCAGTCACTAATTGTGTGATGTTTTGGTCTGCACTGGGATGGAAGAAAAAAGATGTTGGGCAATGAAGCGGATGCTCGAGACACATAATGAGGCAGAGTACCACACAAACCAAGAAGGAAACAGTAATGAAAAGTGCAAGACAGCAAGCTGGAGCAGAACTATAAACAAACAGCTAAGGAGATGCAAAACTGAACAGGGATTTGTGGTACATCGCCACCAAAAGCAGCAGCCACCAAATAAGAAAAGGCAGACAGATGGAATTGGGCCTAAGGACTGGATGGAAAGGAAAAATACATTGCTGGATGAGAACTTGGACAAGTCACAGGAACAAAAACACAGGCCAAGCAGCAAAAACAAAGTTGTAGAAAAACTGCCGACGATTGGCAAACCCATGACTTGCTTTTATTGGAGGTGTCCATCGGAGCCACATTAGACACAGACTGCTATGATTCTAATAGATTTACAAGAGAGCATAGCATTGTGTCTGATAACTCAGAAATATGCAAGGAAAGCCTGGGGAGGAATCTAAAGAAGAGCAAGAAGGAGTAACTCACATGCCTCCATTTAGACAAAAAGGATGAGCTGCAGCCCAGTATGGACCATTGGGTGAGAAACGACACACCATTACCAGAACTAACACCATTGACTGCCCCTGCATTGGAAGCTATGTGCAGAATAAGTCTCCGGTGCCATTGATCCAACCACCACTGGAAGCCATTGGCAGCATCCGCATCCAGGGCAATTGACAGAAGCAGCACCGGGAGCCATTGGCAGTATCAGTGCCATTGATAGAGCCAACACTGGCCGTGAGCAGTTTAGTGCTGCGATAAACGAAAGGCTGCATGTGGAACGATATTATGTCACGTTCTCAGTAAAGTGAAGGTGTGGAAGGTAAAGGGGTGGCAGTACACCTTGACCGGGGTCCTTCTGAAAGCACACTTTGGTCCTATTGAAAGATAACAGGATGGCAGCACATTTGGGATCTAGCGATTTAAATCTGGGTGGAAGCACTTGTGAGTCCTAGTAAGAGATGTTGGTGATAAAGCACAGTTGGCGTTTACTTGCATTTAGTGGGGTAGCAATGAAGATTCATAGAGTGGGTCAGAGCTTACAGAGGAGAAGGGCAGGGGCATCAGTGCTCTTGGGACAGATAGTTCAGTGGGGCGCATCTTGGGCTCTAGTGGCTCCTATTTAGTTGCGAGGTTTTTTCAGAACCCACGGTTGGAAAATCCCTATGATCTAGCGCTCTCCTTTTGGCATGAAGTGTTCTGAAACATGTCCAAACAAAGGCCACAAACTTGGACTAAAAAATGTATGTTTACTGTAAGGGCAGACTGCGTCCAACAGGTTCCATTACGGGGGCCAAGTGGCTGTTATGGAGCTTTCGTTGCTTCGACTACACTTTTCATAATTAGGTTCAAGTCACCCATCTTATACAGTTCAGGCTACACACATAGAAAATCTGCATGTATAATACACTGGAAATTATGGGCTACGAGGCCCCTGCTCCAGTGGGTGCAGCTTTTGCAGGTCTGTAAGTTCTGTCAATCCCATCTAGAAACCAGAACATGGATACCACGTCCTCAACATGGCAGCTCAGTACTTCAGATGGGATTTAAGACCCCGTACAGACCTATTGTATAGAGCAGCATAGGAACTTTTTAATCCCTGGGGTGAAGTTTGAAAACTCTCGCAGAAAATGAAGCTCCTTCTTTCTCCTACAGACCATAACATGTGGTACCTGCCTCCATGGCTGGAGAGTGCGTCCTCTTTCAGAAGAGGTTGCCCCTGGATCTTCTGTATTTGGATTGACTCGTGACTTGTTATAACACGGCATCAGTGCTTGTCCCACTGTCAGTGTTTAGAGCATAATAATTGTGTGACTACTACTGCTTGCTTTGAGCCTCTTTACAGGTCTTGTGTGGCGCTAAATATTACTGGTAGACTGGCAATTGCCCCTATATCACCAGGATTGACCCTCTGCCCCTCTGGTAGCGCTTCATTCTCATTACAATGGGAGGGGGTTCCTGACATAGAGTCTGTATTTATAGACCTCTTGCTCCTTAGTGGGTATCTCAGGCTACTTAGGTGATCACTGTACAGTACCATTCTACAGAGCGGGTTGGGGGGGTCGCCTCCTTCTGAAGGAGCAGCTCTGACTCCTCGCTTGAGAGGTAGCCCTTGGACTGCATGGACAGCGTGCTTGGTCTCCAGCTTCTTCCGGTTTTAGGCCAGGGCTCTGCACTTGCCTGACTGACACTTTCCATCAGGCTGATGAGAAATTCTAATCTGAAATCTCCATTCTTATCTCAAGGTGAGAGGTCACTGATTCTCCTATAGCTGTGTGTTTTCCTGGCTCAAACACAGTGTGAATCATAAGAACAGCTCTTTGCAGGATCAAAATGAGTACATTTTAAATGGTGAACTGGCAGAGCGACTCACAATAGAGACAGCACATACTCCTAAACTTCCTCTCAAGTAATAAACACCAAACTCTAAATTAACACAATAACAAAACTGCCCAAAAACATCCTTAAAACAATACCCTTTACAATATCATAAAATACTCTTTCAATATTAAATTTCCACTAACGACTCCTTTAAAATCTTAAATACTCCTTAAAAAAACAACAAGATATTTCCCAAAGTATTCCTTAAAATGCCTCTTAATATAACTTAAAATACTCAAGAATATTCCTAAAAATGCCTCATAAAATATGTCAAAATACCTCAAAATGGCTCTTAAAGGTTCAGAAAACTATTTCTCAAAATTCCTAAAAAAACTGCTCATAAAACAGGCCAAAATATCCCTTAAAGTGCTCTGAAAACCATTTCCAAAAATTCCTACGTAATCTGATGTCAGAATCAGCTCTGCCATGAGTGCCTTAGTGGCATGTGATGTCCCTGTTAGAGCCACTGCCATTCACCTACTTATAACGAACAGACAATTTGTATCTTCAAGATAACTCGTGTCCTCTCACCTCAAGAATGTAGCCAGCTTTTGGTCAAATCTTATTTGTAGACTTGCACTCTACTTGATTTGAAAATGTCTACATTAACTACCTGAATGTCAACAGACCCATATGTCTAACGTTCAAAATGTTGACAGACTGGAGTTTAGCACTGCAGACTAAACTCGGTTAACGCTGAAGGCGCTGTAATTTTAAGCAGCTGACTTTTGTCAAATCACTGGGATTGGGGCCTTCTATTTTTAAATCATTATCTGTTGACTTTAATTGACCAGTAATCATTCTGAAGAAGACATATTGTTATTTCTGGTCTTTTTGAAGCAAAGCATAATCCATGAATTTGGAGCCCTGAGCTACACCAGGAGGGGCTCGGGAGCCGGCCCATTGTCTATTGGAGGGGTGGGATGGGGTAACACCACCACTTATTTGAGACATTATTGTTAACCTCTAGGAGCAGGATATCCCTCACCACAGTCTGGCGAATGGCACTGTAGAAGGTCACCCATGCTACCTGAGGATGCAGAATGAGGCTGGGCTGGCTCTGCCTGGAAAAACAAGACTTTATTCTACCAATCAGATGCCACTATTTTTGCAATAATTGTTTTGGACCACAGCAAAGCACGTCTGTTCATTCCTAAATGAACTTCCCTCTTCCAGATATCAGTATAATGGAGAGGATGGGCTATACTTCTCTATGAAGTCAAAGGCTGTATACTTTATATATTTCAAGGGGTGTGCTCAACTCCTGTAATCCAAGACTGTGAGCTCTACTCTGTGGTTCAGGGTATGAGTTCTAATCCACTGTGTAGTTCAGGGGATGGGCTCTACTCTTCCAGGCCTGGTCATCTATGTAAATTCCTCCGAAAACAGAGCTGCTTCTCAGCTAGTGGAAGATCCCAGTAGGTACAACACAAGTACAGCCCAAGGGCAGAAGAGTAAAAACTGAATCTGTGAAAGAGCAGACAGGGACGCAGATGACCCAATTTCACTACAGGGTTTGCCAGGTCTGTGAACTGAACCTACTGGAGATGTGGGGCTGGAAAATTTAGTATAACAAGAGGACCCTGGTGAGAACTGAGACCATAGTACAGACAGAGCAGGAGCCTTGAAGGAGAGGCAGGCTTCATGTTTCTTTTGTATTCAGTGATAAAATTCAAGGTTGAAATTTAAAAAATATAGACTTAAATTATTGTATATTGTTGTAGTTTTGCATTAATATTACAAGGCTTTGCCTCAGCGCTATCTCTGCTCTCTGGCAGCCTCCGATCTTATGAGGAGGCCTTTCAGTGGGGGGACATAAGGAATGAGGCAGGTACTTGGGAGGGTCAGGGTAGCAACAGGAGCCATTAGTGAGGCCTGTGACTCAAAAATATAAAATTTGGCAAAGGGGGCCCTGATTGGCCAGCAAGTAAAATACTACTCGAGAGGAAGCAAATACTAGGCAAGGACAGTCTGATCTGGAGTAGAGTCAATGTATTCACTGGCGCTTGGAGGGAGGCGGCTGACTCTAGGACCAAGTGTTGGGGCCAAATGAAATCACAGGAATGGGGGAAAATCTATTAATCTTAAGACAGAGCAGTAAAAGACTCAACTGCAGCAGCTTCAAAGGTAGCACAAGGGCTCTGGATGAACTGATAGGACTAATTATACCACAAGCTAGAGGTTTCAGGCTAGGGAACAATAATGGCCGAGACAGTGTTATAACAGGTACCCAGAGGGGAGGTGATCATTCTAGTAGAGCAGATATGTCAGTTAGAGCCCAGTGCAACCCCAAGAGACATGGGGGCTGCATGTTTAGGCCATGACTATGTAGTTCCAGCTCCCTATGTAACAACAGGGGCTCTAGGGGTGCTTGGTACCTCTGCAAGAGCTCATCAGATCCAGTCTAATAGGAGTTTCAGGTCAAGCTGCTGCACTTGAAGAAACCCCTAATAAGTGCACAGGGCTTTGAATGCCATTATGGAGAAGGGCCAAGCCAAAAATGAAATGTGTGCGCGTGTGGAGGAAGCGTAGAAGGGAGAACTCTAAGAAAATGAGCACAAAATAAAGGTTTCACCATTCTACCTGGTCCCTGAAGAGAAGTAATTGAAAGTAGAAGATACCAGAAAAATCAATGTGGTCATAAAAAGAAACTTGAAAGGCTTTCATATGAGAAAACAGACGCCGCAAGATTAGAAGAGAATTCAAGAACATGCCAAGTGCATCCTGTATGTAACAACAGCAAATGCAAAATGAAAACTGCAAAACCTCTGTCCATGTGGCTGATCACAAAAACGGTTCGTCTGTGAAGCCCAGAGTTTTACTGTTCATCTCTAAGCTAGAAGTTGCTACCATGTGAGCACATGACTACAGACCCAGATTTAGCCTGTTGAATCAGCAATTGGCCAAACCAGGACATGGAAAGGACAAGAGGCACCAAACAGAAAAAGGTGGGCAGTAGAGGTAATCTTGTACCAAAGTGACTTTGGAATTGAGGACTATAGACTAAGAGCCAAGAGTAAGGAAAATCTGGTCATTTAGATCCAAATATAGGATCACAACTTCATGCAAGAGGAATGAAATATGCAGGAGCAGGACACTGTGATATAGACATTGGGTAAATTGGTTTCTCCAGGGCACCAGCAAGCTACAGTGCCAGAGTCAAATTTGAGGCCCCAATAAGAACCAACTTCATAACAACTACCAGCTCTGCCAATCTCCATGGAGGCATCAAACTCTATCGCCATTGGAAGCTCTGGGACTCTTGGCTAGCTCTGACCTCTCAGCCATTTCCATCACAACAGTCAGTTTGATTGCCACATCCGGCTTCAATATCTCTAACCGCTCTGTTACCACAGCCAGCTCCCATGCCATTGTGAGCAAGCAGGAAGCCAGGTCTGCCACCAAAGTCACCTCAATCTCCAAACTGACACAGCAACACTGGTGTTAAAATACAGTCATTTAACTTTCTTCTATCAAGGACAGTGGCAGAAAGAACATGTATATAGTGAAGCCAGGCCTGAGCCGTGTAGTTTCTTCAGCACTGAAATAATCGGGGAATGACGGCACAAAAGTCAAGGCCCACTCTGTGACAGCATACAGGCTTGCTCTGCATTCACTGTAATGACAAAATTATGACATTAACACAACTGCTATTAACAACCCAATTGCTAAAACTTTCAGCATATATTCTTTTGCCATCCAAAAGACTCATCTTTGATCTGAGACTATTCACATCCCACACAAAAGAACCCACTTGCAAACTGCGCTTGTGTACATAACCCATTTAATGTAACAATCGTTTCCTTTAATCCGGCACCTGTAAACAGAACCTCAGGTAGATTTGATCAGGATATGGAACAGGGACTGGCACAATGTTTGTCCAACAGCCACCTGGATGACATCTGCAAATTTGAGTGGAAAAGTAAGTCACTGTGTTACAGCAAACTAGAAGAGAGCTGCAAGCTCCTTTTGAGAACACTACAGAACAACAAATGCAAGTTCCAGTGCCACAGTACGATAGGGCATCAAAGTCATCTGCAGACACGTGGCCACCACAGCAGAAGCCGTCCAGTTCCAGTCCCACAGCAAGCTTCTTTTCCCTGGCAATATCCATTGACAGAGGAAGCTTGAGGACCAGAGCGAGCTCCAGCAACACAGCAATCTCCAATTCCATTGCACATGGCCGCGCTATGGCCAGCTGGCGGACCACCCTAGGCTCCAGTGAAGTATCAAGCTCCAGAGTGACTAAAACTTCCTGCGCCACCGGAAACCCATGCAGCGGAGCAAGTATAGACTCTATCGTGCAATTGTGATGGCTTAACTTAATCTCAAAGTTGGGTGGTCCCATTTTACTCATTGTGGAGGGGTGCCCCATCAATGGGCACTGTTGGTTTCCCAGAATGGGAAGGTATAAGTGATTATAACTTGCATCTGTCATCCACTCTTATTATTTTACACAATCTCCTCATTCTCATAATCACCTGAGTTTCAGACTCAACCCCCTCTCTTCCCATCACTCCAGTCTCTTTCACTCTCCTGGGTTTCCTGTTCACTTTTCTTTCCATTCACCTTATTCACTCTCGTACTCAGCTCTGCCTCCTTTGAGAGTCAGGGTCAGCGCTGTCACTCTGTCAGCACCTGGGTTCACTTCACACCTGTCTTCTCCCTCTTCTGCAGGTGTAGCTCCTCTGGATCCACATATGGAAGAATGGAAGAAGGGAGAAGGGGGCGGCTGCTGCTGTGCTCTCTGTATATAGGCAGGGGCATAGCAATAGTGCACCCATAGGTGGTTATGCGCAGCTGAAACTTGCATCCGTCATTCACTCTTATGCCTCACACTTGCCTCACACTCACACATCAGCCCAACCAGTACAGTTAGGTCCCTTCTGACCACAGTCACTCACCCATTTCAGTCTCCCACCTACTTGCCTCAGACAGCCTCTCCCTCACCTCAGTCTCCCATTAATGTAGCCTCTCACCCTCTTGCCTCTGTCAGTAACTAACCTTAGTCTGTGTCCCACTCATTGTGCAAGAGCCAGGGTCACTGTTGTCACCCTGTCGGCATATGGAGACCATCTCCATTCTCTTCTCCCTCTTCTGCAGGAGCTGTTCATGCCGAGTTGCAAGTGGAAGACAAGAGGAACTGAGCAGAAAGCTGCCATTGCAGTCCCCAGGCTGAGGCTGGGGCACATGCTGCACAGTTGCAGGGCACGGTGAATGGCTGTAGCTGTATTTAGCCCTTCCCTGCTCCAGGCTCAAGCATGGTTGGCGCAAGTAGAGAGCAGAACAAGTGTACATGACTTACCTTCCTGCAGCACCTCAATTTCCATGTCCCCTGTCAGTGACTGCCATCCAGGCGAGGACAGGCTCTGCTAAATGTTGCATTTCGGGGAGATGGTTGGATGGGTCAGTCCATCGGGAGGCTTCGCTGTCAAACACAGCAGAAGCAGGGGAATAGTGTGTGGGAAAAGGATCAACAAGTTGGCATGTGAATCAGGGGGCTGAGGCTGGCAGTGTTGCAGTTCTGAAGGAAGGATCAGCACAGAGACCATTTTGGAGAGAGTGTGTCCCACCTAATGCTCATATGATCCCACTGTTGACCTATATGACCTTTAGAGTTAACAGTATCTGCCCTGCTCTCGCAACAGTTGTATCTCAGTTGTGTTCTCCCTGGTTACAGGTGATAACATGCCTTTCCCCTACACATTCCTGCCTGTGTAGGCAAGATACACACCGCAAGTTCAACTCTCCCGTAGTGTGTGGGCCCATTGAAACATTTTCTTTGTATAGGGATTTTTCATTAAGCGGGCAATTTTCTTTGCTGTGGAAATGAATGATCCCTATGAAGTAAATTCCTATGAAACATTTAAATTGCAAAATAATTTTTAATTGTAGCACTTGGCTACTGTATTTACTTATGATCAGGGACACTGGAATTAGACATCAGAAAAAGTGGAAATTATGCTGCACTTGTTTTGCAGACAGCAGGTTCAATTGGAAATATGTTAATTTTAATTTACACTTAAGTTCTTTGAATAAGTCAAGACACCTGGCACACTGTTCTTTGGGAATATCTGGACAAATTTAGTATTTTAAAGGTATTTGATGTGCTCTCTAAAGATTTTCACTACCTGCTACACAATCACTTCTTGAGAGTGGCCAGTTATTATTGCCCTTACTCCTGTATGGATATTTTACCACGTGAGTGTATTATTTGGTTTTAAATAGACCATTAGCACCCTTTCACACCTATGAATGGTTGCTAATGCTGGTTTCCAAAAAAAGACACATATGAAAAGGGCACTCAAACAATGTCAATTTGCATAAAAGAGCTTCGACCAAAATTGTGGTTCTTGCCTCGACCACCCAATCGCATAGTTCCAGTGTCCGTGAATACAGCCTCAGTGGTAAACCTAGTTTCCCTGCCACCTTTGTATTGTAAACAGCAGAGGGCAGAGACCGTATAAAATGTGGGAGCCTTGACTTGGCCTTGGAGCTATAAAGGTGGCCAAGGACACGTGTCCTAGAAGGAGAAAGATGGCCGCCGGCATCTGTGGTTTCCTGTTTCACCTCGACTACAGCCAGTTGGCTGCATCAGTGCATATGTGAGACAGTCAGTGGAGCTGTTCTTTCCACAGAGAAGACTTTGTTTGGTGAAGGAGTTATTAAGAGCTGCGGTGAAAATAAGAGAACCTAGGAAGAGACACCGAGTGGAATTACAGGGGCAGAGTGAAGAAGGCTGCAAGTTGCATTGTCCCTTGGGGGTAAACCCCCTCTCCGTTTGGTGGACACCATTGCATTGTTACCCATAGAGGTAAACTCTGGGGTCGCACCCCATAAAGCGTCTGCCTTCAACAAGACCCCTCCATGTGCACCACCGAACCCTCAAGGCTAATCAATTCCTGCCATCAAGATCTTCTAAAGGGTACCCCAACGTGGGATTTCAACACCTCTTCCAGGAACAACTGTCATGGAAGGAACTTGTGTATTCAGAACTTGGACTATTAACCAGTTATCCTATTTTTGGACTGTGGAAGGGGGGTTTGGGTATAATTAAATGTATATATTTGTGTGTGTTCATTCCATTTTTCTCCTCATTGGTACATCGCAAAATAAAGTGTTCATTTGCGTACTTGCTTGAATGGTGTTGTTCTTTCAGGGGCCAATAAAGTTGCTCATTAGGAAGAGGTGTTCCATCGCCGTAGAGGGATTTTTCATACCCTACACAGTGGAAAACTCTTTTCTAATTTTAAGATTTGAATAGGCCCACACACTTCGGAAGGCCCTGACGCCTGAAACACGTCATGCATGCAAAAGACTGTGTAGGAGAGGCTGTGTGCACAGCATTTTCACACCAGTAGTGAAGAAAAATGTAAGTAGATGTGACTGTTGTTGGAGCAAGATAGAGGCTAGATTTGCCCTAAAGTTCCTTAGAGTCTACAGTGCGATCATTGGAACATAAGGTGGGCAAACGCCCATAAAAATGGTCTTTATGCTGATCCTTCTTCTACAACTGCAATTGCTGCCAACCTCCCCCCCTCTGATCAGGGGGATGCTGAAGAATATGAGCCAATACTATTAAAAATCTGTAAAAACAAAAGTGGCATTGACCGGTGCCTGCATGTAACTGAAAAAGAGCTGGAATGGGTCAGTGTAATCACAGGAGCCCAGAGAAACAGCTGTGCCATGTATGGATTGATGTAAATAAAGAGGCCCTGCATGTAACTAACTTTGACAGAGATCCAGCGTGGGCCAGTGTAACCACATGAGCCCAAAAAGGCAGCTTTGCCATGTAGGGATCAATGTAAACAAAGAGTCCCTGCATGTTACTAATAAAGACACAGGACCCAATGGAAGAGGCAGCTGGCTCTGTGCCAGGGCACAAATTACCCAACTCTTGGACAGGGCAATTAAGGAGCATTTGCCGTATACTATGGGGTCTGAGTATGACAACAGATAGCTAGATGGGCCCAGTGTAACCACAGGTGCCCAAAAAGACACAGCTGTGCCATGTAGGGATCAATGTAAATAAAGGGTCCCTGCATGTAACTAACTCTGAAAGAGAGCGAGTACGGACCAGGTTAACTACAAGAGTCCAAAGAGACACACCTGTGGCATATAGGGAAAATTGTATGTAAAACGGTCCTGTATGTAACTAACTCTGAAAGAGGGTTATTATGGGCCAGTATAACCACAAGAGCCCAGTTAGAGACAGCTGACTATATTATGTGGTGATCTTATAGGTGTCAACAAAGTAGCACTTTAAGTCACTTGTTCTAATTGAGAGCGAGCTAGGCCCAGTGTAATCACTGGAGACCAGGAAGAAGCTGCTGACAATGAAAGTCACGATAGGATCAGTGTGCATTGAGGTGTCAGACAGGTAATGAGAGCAGCAGTCTAGTGTAGGCGCAGGAGCCAAAGGAGGTACAGTTGGCTGTTAGATGTGGGCATGCAGTGTGCAGCATAAACAAAAGATGCACTGAAAATATGACTGACTCTAAAAGAGAGCTAGCAGAACTCACTATAACAACTAGAGACCAGAGAGAAGCAGATGACTGTAGGACAGAACCATGGAGGGATCAATGTCAATATAGACCTGAGAAATAACTAACAGAGTCCCAGTGTAACCCAGTGGCTCCCAGTGTAACCACTGGGAGCCAAAAAGAAGTACCTGCTTTATACCAATGGAGGGAGGCAGATGGCTCTCTTTCAGGGCTCAAATTGGCTGACTCTAGGACAGAGCAATTAAGGGGTGTTTACTGTATACTATAGGGGTCTACATAGGACAACGAGAGCCAGACAGGCACAGTGTACCCACAGAAGCCCAAAGCAAAGCACCTCTCTCAAGAACATGGCAATTAAAGGGTTAGTGATTGCTATGGGGGTGTTAGTAGATAAACATATAGCCAGTGGGGATCAGTGTAACTACAGGTGCCCATGGAGACACAGCTGTGCCATGAAGAGATCAATGTAAATAAACGGTCCCTGCATATAACTAACTGAAAAGAGCCATTGTGGGCCAGTGTAACTACAAGAGCCCTAGGAAGAAGCACCTGGCTAATTTACAGGTTAAAATTGCAGGTGACTCTAGGACAGGCTATTTATGGGGGTAATACTTTGTAATGGGGTCTGCGATGGTCAACAGAGTGTTTCCAGGGCCCAGTGTAACCACAGGAGCCCACAGAGATACAGCTGTGCCATGTAGGGCTTAATGTAAATAAAGGGCCGCTGCATGTAACTAAGAAAGAGAGCTGGCATAGACCAGTGTAGACACAGGGCCCTAAGGAAGAAGCAGCTGGCTCTGTGCCAGGGCACACATTAGCCAACTCAAGGACAGGGAAATTAAGGAGCATTTACCGTATACTATGGGGTCTGAGTATGACAACAGAGAGCTAGAAGGGCAGAGTGAATTCACAGAAGCCCACAGCGAAGCAATTGACTCTACCCCATGGCAATTAAGGGGCTAGTGCATACTAAGGCACTCTGAGTAGACTGAGAGCCGTCAGGGCTAAGTTTAACTACTGGAGCCCACAGAAAATCCCATCTCTCAAGAACTTGGCAGCTAAAGGGTTAGTGCTTACTAAGAGGATCTGAGTAGATAAAAATATAGCCATTGGGAACCAGTGTAACCACAGGTGCCCAAGGAAACACAGCTGTGCAATGTAGGGATCAATGTAAATAAAGGGTCCCTGCATGTAACTAGCTCTGAAAGAGAAATAGCATGGGCCAGTGTAACCACAAGAGCCCAGGGCCACGTAGCTTGTGAAATACAGAGATCAATGTAAATAAAGGGTCCTTGTACACCTCCTTGCTGTTCCTTTTCATGCACACTCTTCCACTGCTGCTACCTCAGCTCTCTGACAAAGAAGTCTCCCAATGTTCTGACCCATAAAACACCATTCTCTTAATGCAACAGTTAGCAGACCTTGCCCTCATCTCTGTTGGCAGTCACTGACCTGGGACGTAAACATGTAGGTGCTGTAAGCAGGTATGTTAAGAGCCATGGCTCTGCACTCTTCTTCCTACAACACTAGTCGAGTCTGGTGTAGGGAAGGGCTAAATACCGCTGCTGCCAAGCCCCCTGCCCTGCAACTGTGAAGCATGTGCCCCATCTTCAGCCTCTGCCTGGGGAGCATGGTGGCAGCTTTCTGCTCGGCTCCGCTTGCCTTCCACATGCAACTCTGGAGGAGTAACTCCTGCAGGAGAGAGAGAAGAGAAGGAAGAAGGCAGCCAGGTGCCTACAAAGTGATAATGGTGGGTCAGTGCATGTAAGTAAATCTGAAAGAGCCGGCATGGGCCAGTGTAATTACAGGAGCCCAAGCAGACACAGCTGTGCCATGCATGAACCAATGTAAATTAAAGGTTCCTGCATGTAACTAACTATGAAGCGAGCCAGCAAGGAACCAGTATAGCCACAAGATCCCCTGGAACTATAGTTGTGCAATGTAAGTATCAATGTAAATAAAAAGTCCATACATGTTATTAACTTTGAAGGACAGCCAGTATGGGCCAGTGTAACCACAGGAGCCCAAAAGAACAGGGGATCAATGTCATGTAACTAACTTCATGTAACTAACTTCAGAAAAAAGCCGGCACGGCCAGTGTAAACACAGATATCTAAGGAAGAGGCAGCTGGCTGTATTCCAAGGTACAAATTGACTGACTTTAGGACAGGGCCCCATCTATTTACAACAGCGCTTCACCTGGGCCCGTTCTCACTGCACCCCCCGAGCACATTGGTTGGCCCTGGTTCAGACTTCCCGGCCCCGTTTGATCAGGAAGGGTGGTGCCTCACTCACCTTTCTGGGGCCAAGGGGGTGGAACGCCCTCCCTGTTGAGATTAGGACCATCTCTACTTTCTTGGCCTTTAAACAAGCAGTCAAGGTATTGCTGAAATCCAGAGAGGGATTTTAGAATTCATGAGTCTTATTTGTTTATCCAGGCCAGATGTGGATGGGTTTTTGGGTGGGGACAGGGTCGTGGGGTCTGGGAAGGGGGTTTGTTTTGGACTGTTGTTATTGTTGTGTGGGTCTGCTTATCTTTTGCTGTGTCTTCCTGTCTTGTATAGCTATTGGATGTATTTTTATGTGCTTTTAACTTATTATGTGGTATTTTTCTGTTTTGTATTTTGCACACGGCGCCTTGAAGCCATCGGCATAGCGCGCTTTTTAATAAATGTATTTTGATTTGATTTGATTTGAACACACGGTTTGTGTACACCATAGGGGTCTAAGTAGGATAACAGAGAGCTAGTAGGGCAGAGTGTATCCACAGAAGGCCACAGAAAAGCAGCTGATTCTAACTTATGGCAATCCGTACTGAGGAGGTAGCTGTACCTACTTGTTCACTAGTGGTGTTGAAATACATACCTGCTTGGCGAGTCTCCTTTCCCTAGCCCTGTACACCCTATCTTAACTCCCTCTCCCACCATCCAACCCATAGGCTCGATCTCTATCTCTCCATCCCTCTTCTCTCCACTTTCAGCCTTTTCCTTTCCTTCTACTTTGCTGCAGAATACGAGCCAGAACCATGGGGAATTGGGATGAATAAAGGGGGCACTGACAAGTCCCTGTATGTAATTAGCTCTAAAAAAGAGAGCCAGTAAGGGCAAGTGTAACCACAGGAGCCCAAAAAGATAAATGTGCCATGGTGGGATCAATGTAAATATAGGGCCCCTGCATGTAACGAATTCTAAAAGGGAGCCTCATGGGCCTGAGTTATCACAAGAACCCAAGGAAGAGGCAGCTGGCTCTCTTTCAGGGCACAAATTGGCTGCCTCTAGGACAGGGCCATTAGGGAGTGTTTAGTGTATACCACAGTGCTCCAAGTAGGACAACAGAGAGCCAGAAAGGCACAGTGTACCCACAGAAGCCCAAAGCAAAGCACCTCTCTCAAGGACAAGCCAATTAAAGGGTTAGTGATTAATAAGGGGTCTTGGTAGATAAACATATAGCCAGTGGGGATCAGTGTAACTGCAGGTGCCCAAGGAGACACAGCTGTGCCATGAAGAGACCAATGTAAATAAAAAGTCCCTGCATATAACTAACTGAAGAAAAGCCAACATGAGCCTCTGTAAACATAGGAATCTAAGGAAGAGGCAGCTGGCTCTATTCCAGGTCTCAAAATGGCTGACTCTAGGACAGAGCAATTAAGGGGTGTTTACTGTATACTATAGGGGTCTACATAGGACAACGAGAGCCAGACGGGCACAGTGTATCCACAGAAGCCACAGAAAAGCAGTGCTTACTACGGGATCTGAGTAGATAAACATATGGGACCAGTGTAACCACCGGTGCCCAAGGAGAAACAGCTGTGGCATGTAGGGATCAATGTAAAGAAAGGTTCCTTTGCATTTAACTAAGTCTGAAAAATTGTCGGTATTGGCCAGTGTAATCGCAAGAGCACCCACGGAAAATGCTGTGCCATGTAGAAACCAATGTAAATAAAGGGTCTCTGCATGTAACTAACTGAAAAAGAGCCATTTTGGGCCAGTGTAACTACAAGAGCCCTAGAAAGAGGCAGCTGGCTAATATACAGGATAAAAATGCAGGTGACTCTAGGACAGGTTAATTATGGGGTTAATGCAGTGTAATGGGGTCTGCGATGGTCAACAGTATTCCCAGGGCCCAGTGTAACCACAGGAGCCCACAGAGATACAGCTGTGCCATGTAGGGATCAATGTAAATAAAGGGTCCCAGCATGTAACTAACTCTGAAAAAGTATGGACAGGTTAACCACAAGGGCCCAAAGAGACACACCTGTGGCATATAGGGAAAATTGTATGAAAATGTCCCTGTATGTAACTAACTCTGAAAGAGGGTTATTATGGGCCGGTATAACCACAAGAGCCCAGTTAGAGAGAGACAGCTGACTATATTATCTGGTGGTCTTATAGGTGTCAACAAAGTAGCACTTTAAGTCACTTGTTCTAAATGAAAGTGAGCTAGGCCCAGTGTAATCACTGGAGACCAGGAAGAAGCTGCTGACTGAAAGCCACGGTAGGATCAGTGTACATTGAGGTGTCAGACAGCTAATGAGAGCAACATTGCCTAGTGTAGGCGCGGGAGCCAAAGGAGGTACAGTTGCCTGTTAGATGTGGGCATGCAGTGAGCAGCATAAACAAAAGATGCACTGAAAATATGACTGACTCTAAGAGTGCCAGCAGAACTCACTATAACAACTAGAGACCAGAGAGAAGCAGATGCCTGTAGTACAGAACCATTGAGGGATCAATGTCAATATAGACCTGAGAAATAACTAACAGAGTCGCAGTGTAACCCAGCCGCTCCCAGTGTAACCACTGGGAGCCAAAAAGAAGTTCCTGCTTTATACCAATGGAGGGAGGCAGATGGCTCTCTTTCAGTGCTCAAAATGGCTGACTCTAGGACAGAGCAATTAAGGGGTGTTTACTGTATACTATAGGGGTCTACGTAGGACAACAGAGAGCCAGACAGGCACTGTGTATCCACAGAAGCCCACAGAAAAGCAGTGCTTACTAAGGGATCTGAGTAGAAAAACATATGGGACCATTGTGACCACCAGTGCCCAAGGAGAAACAGCACTGCCATGTAGGGATCAATGTAAATAAAGGTTCCCTGCATGTAACTAACTCTGAAAAAATATTGGTATGGGCCAGTGTAATCACAAGAGCCCAAACAAACTGCTGTGCCATGTAGAGATCAATGTAAATAAAGGGTCTCTGCATGTAACTTACTGAAAATGTTTTTTTCCATTTACCTCGGGTTTCCAGCAGGTGAAGACATTGCGGCTTGTGAGTAGTGTTTCCAATCTTCTTTTCTTCCTGTTCCCTCACCTTTATTTCATTTCTTCTTCTGATCCTTTATCCTCTTCATCCTTCTATGGTGGTTCCTTCCATCTTCTGGGTTTCTCTTGGCTTCCAACGTCCAACATCCTAATAGGCTCTGCGTGAGCCGTTTTGGATCGCAGAGGTTGCATGCTGGGAGACTCCCTCTGGATTCTCTCTTGATGTTTTTTTTTTTTTTTCTCTCGTCTGGTCCTTGGCTTCCGTCCATGTTCTGGGTTCCTTCTGGCATCCATCGTCCAACATCCTAATAGGCTCTGCGTGAGCCGTTTTGGATCGCGGAGGTTGCATGCTGGGAGACTCCCTCTGTGGATGCTCTCTTGGTGTTTTCAGTTTTTCTCTCTCTTCTGGTCCTTGGCTTCTGGCCATCTTCTGGGTTCCTTCTGGCATCCATCGTCCAATATCGTAATAGGCTCTGCGTGAGCCGTTTTGGATCACGGAGGCTTCATGCTGGGAGACTCCCCCTGGAGATACTCTCTTTGTGTTATCAGGTTTTTTCCTTTATCTCTCCTGGTTCTTGGCACTCCTCTCTGCAGTCCCACTTCCTTTGAGCCCCCATAATGCGATGGGACATGTACCTCCTTCAATCCGGTGAACACAATGTGATCAAAGCCCCATGCCATTTCTCTTTCCACCATAACGTAACTGAGTGTGCACCTCCCTCAACACAGCAGACACAACCTGGGGTGAAACCCCATATGCCTTCATAATGCAACCGGATGCACACCTCACTAATCTGGCTCACCATGCAGGGCTTCAGCCTTGCCAGCCCTGTCCTCTCCTCTCCTCCCAGGTGAACCCTCTCCATCTGGAAACCCCTTTGCAGGGCATCCACTGAAGCCACTCCTCACCCCACATCAGCCCCAGAGCATGCGCTCAAACCTTGTCCTCAGATGGCCATGCACGAAAACATGCCCCTTCTCTCTCTCTCTCTCAGTCCCTCCATCCTTCTCTCCCCATCACATTCTCTCCCTCTCGCTCGTCTCCTACAGCGTGCCTTCATCATCTCTCCCTTGCACCTCCCTGCTCCCTTACTCTTCTTCGTCCCTTTTTCCACCTCTAGCTCTCTCTGGCTCTCTGGTTCTGGCTCCCCACGATCCATTCGTTGCCCCCCAGATCCCTTCCCCCTACAGGGTCTTGGGTGTGACTGTGTCTCTATTCTGGTCTCCTCTGAGTGTGTGTGTGTTCCTGCCTGGGTTGGTGCCTGAACGGACCCTGGATGCCTGGATTCCCCTAGACCTGGGTCAGCTGCCTCAATAATGATATGTACTGTTTCCAGGGTGAGCTACTGCTCCCTGGCTCCCTGCAGCAACCCCTGACCTACAACATCCTCTTTGAGCACAATTGGTTTGTCCCCATCAGCCCTGTACCAGCCTGTGTATTCTTGCCCTACCAGAAGTAGGGTCCCTGAGAGGACCTTCCTTCAACACTACCCCTACACCCTCCATCTGATCCAGAGGGCACAGTGTAACCACAAAAGCCGCACCTCTCTCCAAGACATGGCTAATTAAAGGGTTAGTGATTACTAAGGGGTCTTAGTAGATAAACATATAGCCTTTAGGGATCAGTGTAACTACAGGTGCCCTGGGAGACACAGCTGTGCCATGAAGAGACCAATGTAAATAAAAGGTCCCTGCATATAACCAACTGAAGAAAAGCCAACATGAGCCTGTGTCAACATAGGAATCTAAGGAAGAGGCAGCTGGCTCTATTCCAGGTCTCAAAATGGCTGACTCTAGGACAGAGCAATTAAGGGGTGTTTACTGTATACTATAGGGGTCTACATAGGACAACGAGAGCCAGAC
>JASBQP010000116.1:0-15960 GCA_030265095.1 Desmognathus fuscus
GAGGTCTAGCTTTGAAAAATACTTCACGCCAGTCAGATCTGCCAGCAAATCATCCACCGTCAGAGTAATGTGCCTTTCTCATTTTATGGCCACATTGGGCTTCCTCATGTCGACGCACAGCCTCACTTTGTCAGGTTGCTTGGGCTTGTTCGCCACCACTAGCGGGGACACCCAGGGAGTGGGCCAGTGTACTCTTTCAATTATGTCTTGTTTTTCAAGCTCTTCCAGTTCCCTGCAAACCTTTTCCCTCTGATGAAAAGGGACCCTTCTGTGCTTATGAGCCACCGGTCGTACATCTTCATCGATATGCAGTTTTACTAGAGGCCCTTTTTTACACCCAATGCCTTGGAATAACTTGGGGTGCTGGTCTAGCAGCTCAGTTATCGTCTGTTCGTGAACATTAAAAGCAAATTTCACAATTTCCAGCTTGATGGCCGAGCGACAGCCCAGCAGAGTTTCCGTGTCTTTGTTGACAACATGAAAACGGGCCAGGGTCGAGTTGGTCCCGTACTGTATCTGAGTTATGAACGTGCCCAGCACAGGGAGAGGTGTGGCACACCCATATGCCATCAAGATGACTGTAGCCGGTTTCAGCTCTGGCCTCGATAGTAAGGCCTCAAACGATTTCTTTGATATTACATTGACAGCGGCACCAGTGTCAACTATTACAGTGTGAGAGTTTTTCCCCACCAGGATGGTACATTTTGGTCTGAACTTTCTCTTGGTTGACAAAGGTCCAGATATGGAAGAAATTAGCCTTATTTTAGCCACTCGCCGTGGGCGAGCCGAGATGGCATTGGCTGCAGCACCTTGTTCAATATCCCCATCTTCTTTCTCTTCGTCATATGACAGAACCTCTTGCTCATCCTGGGTGGCTTCAACGTGTCTGGTCAGCCTCTTGGTGCGTAGCCTCGGTCGCTGTCTGCCTTGCCGGGGTGGTGAGGTGCATGACTGGCACACCACCGTGTAGTGATTTAGTTTACCACAGTTGAGGCACTCTTTGCCAGCTGCAGGGCACACCTCCTTACGATGCCAGCTCTCTCCGCACATCCCGCACGATGACGGAGGTTTCCATTCTCCCTGTCTCTGGTGTTTTCCCGCCAACTTGTTCTGTGGATGCTTCTGACCACGTGGTCTGCACTGAATGGCGGCCACCGGCACAGGCGTGACCGGAGGTCCTTCCCCCGGTTCTATCTTGACTTTTCTGAGTGCAGACTCCATAGCGGATGCCCTTACATCTGCAAGCTCCCTCTGGCGCCCCAATGTGTAGCAGAGGACCCCGGGGTTCCGACATAATCTGTCTCCGTAACTTTTCAGACTGTATCCCATAAATGATTTGGGACCGAATGACTTGTTCAACGTCTGCGTACTCACATGCTTTGGAGGCTTCTCTGATGCGGGCGTGAAACGAATCGATGGATTCACCCTGTTTTTGCATCACTTGCCGGAGTTTAAAGTCCTCATAATCAGGGTTTACTTGTGGCAGAAAGTGATCTTTTAGAGCATCTCGAGCCAGTTCATAGTCTGCCTCTTGACCAGTGTCTTTGAGGGAGTTAAAAATGCGTCGTGCGTCATCTCCAATGTGAAACAGCAACAAGTCTCTCTTCATCGGGCTGGAAATATTGTCCAGACGGAAGAACCGTTCTAAATGGTCAATCCTGAGCAGCCATCTGGTCCCTGCCGTGGAGGGCTCCCCATACACGTCAAACGGGCGCAATGAGCTTTCCCGCCCAGACGTGTGAGTGGGCCTTGGTGGTTCATCGGCACTCATAGCTGCGGGGATAACCGGGCCCTCCTCTACAGAGTCGGTGGCAGGGGACTGGGACTCCTCAGATGTTACCACAGGGCCTTCACTCGCTGTACCTTCTGCTTCCACCGGCTCAGGAGGTTCTTCCTTCCCGTCCAGGATCACACCGGCAGGCGAGATTCACCAGGGATACCATTGCCGGTCACAGATAGACTGTTTCAGCTGTGACAGGGAGCAGCAGCTCCACCTGTCCTGAGGCCACCGCCAATGAGGAGCATCGCTCCACTCACAGCACGCCTCGGAGCAGTGCACGGCACCGTCTGGTCGGGGAGCAGTGGCTCCACCCACCAAACCAGGCCACGCACCACAAGTGGGGAGCAGCGGCTCCACCCACGTAGCGCCCCTGACCACCGAGGGGAGCAGCGGCTCCAACCCCCGCCAGCCAGACACACTCGGGCAGGGAGCAGCGGCTCCACCTGCATAGTTCTCCACCCCGGCGGGGAGCTACGGCTCCACCCGCGCGGCACCCAGGGAGCACTCTTACCCTGGGGGGGGGCAGGAAACAGAACACCAAGCCGGGGAGCGGCGGCTCCACCCGACACGCGCTCACCTAAATGGAGGGGAGCGGCGGCTCCACCCAACCACTGTGCCCCTGAGCAACGGGGAGCAGCGGCTCCACCAGCACCAGGGACTGGACACACCCGGATCGGGGAGCGGCAGCTCCACCCAACCTCCTACGGAGTCCACGGGAGACGAGGACACACACGGGGCACGGCCCGACTCGTCGCCAGTGTTATGTCCTCAACAAGGCGCCCTTTTACTCACTCACACAATAACAACACAACCACTGTGTAAGGGCTTTGGCGCTCGACTGACTTCAGTATTCCCGCCTGTTTATTTATATACATGGTGTGCGACGCCACGCACACGCTGGCGTCGCGTCTCACGTGACGCTCTCAGTGAGACAGGTCCTTCCGGGACCGCGGGGGCTGTCCCGGATACAACATCCCACCCCAACTTGGATCAAACAAACACCAACAATAGCAAGGGATTAAAGTTTAAACATAATAGTCTCTTAGCCTGCTAGAGGGGGCAGGGTTCCTTCTGAGGTTGTACTTTGGAGTAGACATCCCCACTCTCTGACTCCTGTCGGGGGAATAGTTGGCCTGCGTCGGCAGGTCTGGATCGGGGTGGTCTTGACTACTGCTTACTACTGGTGTTACTCTCCCGGGGGTCGTCATCCCCTCACCCATTACTTCTGATAGTTCATCTTCGCTTTCGCTGACACATCGTTCAGCCAGCACCGACCTCTCCCTCCACATTGTGTCAGAGATCTGTTTGAAAAATGAGCTGTTCCTGCACACTTGTTCATTGGCTCGGGCAACCGTCACCATGGACCCTCTCTGTTCTACCACTTTCCAGGGGACGGCCTCGAATGGAAGATCCATTTTCCCAGTCTTTTTCCGAGTCATCAGTAGCACTGAGTCGCCCACTTTAATAATAATAATAATAACAACTGATTTCTTATATAGCGCTACACACCCATAGGTCTCAGAGCGCTGATAACAGATGACATTATTACCCCACAGTGTGGTACTCAATTTATCGACCTCAATTTATCGACCTTGATGTTAGAGGGGGTCGCTCTTCTGGAGGTACTCATTCTGGCATTTCTTTTCTTTCTAAGGTTTTCCACCTTGTGATGATCAATTGTGCTGGTCGGGTACCCACGTAGCGCAGGCATAGTGTCTTTCACTTTTCGTCCAAACAGCACATCCGCCGGAGCCACTGAGGTGGATGAATGGGGAGTGGTTCTATATCCTCTTAAGAACCGGTACACGGCTGTCATCCAGTCCTTTTTTTGTTCCTTCACTATTCTGACCACCTTATTGATCGTTCTCATGAATCTTTCCACATCGCCATTTGCTTGTGGCCAACAGGGGGTGATGTGTCGGTGTTGGACATTTAGGTTGCCCAGAAATGCTTTCAGCTCGGCGCTTTGGAATGGGGGCCCATTATCGCTGCGCATTGAGTTGGGGAGACCATGTGTTGCGAACATTTTCTCAAGTGCCTGCGTGACAGCCACTGCTGAAGTGTTCGGAACTGGTTCAACCGTGGGGTATCGTGAGCACTCATCCAATGCTACCAGGAGATATTGGTCAGCGGCTATTTGACAAAAATCGACAGATATGTCACCCCACGGCTTGTTGCTCCGTGGAGGATTGGCAATCGGTTCAGGAAGGGAGGGCCGACCACTGGCAGCACACATGATGCAGGTGCTCACCATGTCGTGTACCAATTCTTGTAGTTTGGGAAAGCAGTACCTATTCCGTAGTCTGGCCGTAGTTTTGGACATGCCTTGGTGTCCCTCGTGAGCCAGTACTAGAATTTTCGGAATCAGCACTTCAGGTATAACAAGGCGTTCGCCCCGGAGGAGCACCCCTTCACTGGAGACTGACAGCTCACCCCTGATTGAAAACAACTGTTCTAACAAAACCTTCTCCTCTCTGCTGTATCCCGAGGGGGTGGCCAGGATCCGGTTCCAGTCTCCTGACTGAATGGTGTCAATCACCCTTGACAGGCACCGGCTCAGTGAGCTCACTGATGGATACCGCTTTGGGCCTGGACACTTCGATCACAGCTCTGACATGGGCCTCGGTGTCTTCCGCCTCTGCAGCTTCCACCCTGGTTGCTGGTCGAGGATGTCTCGACAGGAAGTCAGCTGGGTTGTTGTGACCCGCTCTGTATTTCAGCTCAAAGGAATAGATTTGTAGCTGCAACATCCACTTCTCTATTCATGCCGGGGGATGAGGAGCAGTGCCAGCAAATATGGGTATGAGAGGTTTGTGGTCTGTCATCACTGTAAAAGGAAAACCATAGAGGTACAAGTGAAAATGTCTACAGCCCCACAGCACCGCTATTGCCTCTTTCTCGATTTGGGAATACCTCTTCTCTGTTTCAGTGAGCGCTCTGCTTGCATATGCTATAGGGAGTATTTCACCATGTTTGTTCCTTTGCGTTAGAACAGCACCTAGCCCCACCGGGCTCGCATCCACTAGTAGTTCAGTGGGCAGGTCCATATCAAAATATGCCAACGTAGTGTCTGCAAAAAGGCTGTCTTTAATGCACTGAAAGGATAGAGCACACTCCCTCGACCATTCCCACTTGGTCGCTGTCTTTGTGAGATTCCTTAAAGGTTCTGACACGGATGCCAAATGGGGAATGAAACGGCCACAATAGTTAGCCATGCCAAGGAAACTCCTCACGGCACTGGCATTTTCTGGTGGGGGAGCAGACTTGATGTCGCTGACCTTCTTTGGGTCTGCCGACACTCCATCGGCGTTCAGTATGTACCCAATGAATTCAAGTTCTCTCTTATCATATTCACACTTTTCTTTGTGGAGGGTGAGACCCTGTTCTTCCAGACGTTTCAGCACCGCAGCCAGCTGGGAGAAATGCTCTTCTTTGGTCGTGGCATACACGAGGATATCATCACTCACGTCGATCACACCCTCAAGGTCCTGGATGATTGATCGTATGGCGTTTTGGAACACTTCTGCAGCTGAGTTCACTCTAAAACTAAGCCTCTTGTATCTTCGCAGGCCGATGTGCGATGAGAAAGTGGTGATATAGCGAGATCTCGGATGAAGGGGTATCTGGTGATACCCAGCCTTGAGATCTAGCTTTGAAAAGTACTTTGCCCCGGTCAGGTCTGCCAGTAGATCATCTACCGTCTGAGTAATGTGCCTTTCTCGTTTTATGGCCACATTAGGCTTCCTCATGTCGACGCACAGTCTAACCTTGTCAGGTTGTTTGGGCTTGTTTGCCAATACTAGCGGGGACACCCATGGGGTGGGCCCATGCACTCTTTCAATGATGTCTTGTTTTTCTAGCTCTTCCAGCTGTTTGCGAACTTTTTCTCGCTGATGAAAGGGGACCCTTCTATGCTTGTCTGCCACAGGTTGTACTTCCTTGTCAATATGCAGTCTTACTGGCGGCCCCTTCTTACACCCTATGCCTTGGAATCACTTGGGGTGCTGATCTAGCAGCTCTGTTATTGTCTGTTCATGTACATTGAAAGCAAACTTTACAATTTCCAGCTTGATGGCTGAGCGACAGCCCAGTAGGGTTTTAGTGTCCTTATTGACGACATGAAAGCGCGCTAGGGTCGAGTTGGCCCCATATTGTACCTGGGTTATGAAGGTGCCAAGCACGGGGAGAGGTGTTGCACAACCGTATGCCATCAAAATGACTGTAACCGGCTTCAACTCTGGCCTCAATAGTAAGGCCTCATATGACTTCTTTGATATTACATTGACCGCAGCACCAGTGTCCACTACAGTGTGAGATGTGTTCCCCACAAAGATAGTACATTTCGGTCAGAATTTTTTCTTGGTCAGAAGCGGTCCAGATATGGAGGAAATTAGCCTTATTTTGGCAACTCGCCTTGGGCGAGCAGAGATAGCATTGGCTGCTGCACCGTGCTCCTCTTCCTCTTCTTCTTCCTCTTCATCATAGGACAGAACCTCTTGCTCGTCCTGGGTGGCTTCAACTTGTCTGGTCAGCCTCTTGGTACGTAGCCTCGGTCGCTGTCTGCTTTGCCTGGGTGGCGAGGTGCGTGACTGGCATACCACAGCGTAGTGATTGAGTTTACCACAGTTGAGGCACTCTTTGCCCGCTGCTGGGCACACCTCTTTGCGATGCCAGCTCTCACCACACATCCCGCACAATGACGGGGGCTTCCACTCACCCTGTCTCCTGGGTCTATCTGCCATCTTGTTTTGTTGATACTTCTGACTGCGTGGCTTGCGTTGGATGGCGGCCACCGGAACTGGTATGACCGGAGGTCCCTCCCCCGGTTCAATCTTAACCTTTCTCAGCGCAGACTCCATAGCAGTAGCCCTTACATCAGCAAGTTCCCTCTGTCGCCCCAAAGTCAGCATGCGTAGCAGAGGAACCCGGGGTTCCGACATAATCTGCCGTCGTAACTTCTCAGAATGTATCCCATAAATGATTTGGGATCTAATGACTTGTTCAACGTCTGCGTACTCACATGCTTTGGATGCTTCTCTTATGCGGGCGTGAAATGAATCTATGGATTCCCCCTGCTTTTGCATCACTTGCCTGAGTTTAAAGTCCTCAAAATCTGGGTTTACTTGTGGCAAAAAATGATCTTTTAACGTATCACGGGCCAGTTCATAGTCTGCCTCTTGACCAGTGTCTTTAAGGTAGTTAAAGATGCGTCGTGCGTCATCTCCTATGTGAAAAAGCAACAGGTCCCTCTTCATCACCGGACTGGAAATGTTATCCAAACGGAAAAACCGTTCAAGATGGTCAATCCATAGCATCCATCTGGTCCCAGCCGTGGATGGCTCTCCATATACGTCAAACGGGCGCAATGAGCTTTCTCGCCCAGACGGGAGAGCAGGCCTTGGAGATTCGTCTGCACTCATAGCTGTGTGTATGACAGGGCCCTCCTCCCCAGAGTCAGCAGCAGGGGACAGAGACACCTCAGATGATACCACCAGGCCTTCACTCACCGTACCTTCTGTCTCCTCCAGCCTACGAGGCTCCTTCACTATGTCCAGGACCAGGCCTGCAGGCGAGATACACTAGGGACACCTTCGTCGGTCACCGACCTCCGGTCTCAGCTGTGACAGGGAGCGGCGGCTCCACCTGTCCTTGGACTACTGTTGGTGGGGAGCGACACTTCACCCACCGCACACCCAGGAGAGGTGCACGGCACCGGACAGTCGGGGAGCAGCGGCTCCACCCACCAAATCTGGCCACGCACCACCAGTGGGGAGCAGCGGCTCCACCCACGTGGCGAACCCAGACACCAAGGGGAGCAGCGGCTCCAACCCTCACCTGGCCAGGTATATTCAGGCAGGGAGCAGCAGCTCCACCTGCACGGCACCCAGGGAGCACAGCCCCTCTGGGGTAGGGACAGAGCGGCGGCTCCACCTGACACGCGCGCACACCCAGATGGAGGGGAGCAGCGGCTCCACCCAACCACAAGGCCCCTGAGTGACGGGGAGCAGCGGCGCCACCCTCGACAGGGACAAAACACACCCGGATCGGGGAGCGGCAGCTCCACCCAACCACTTACGGGATCAGCAGGAGCCGAGGAGGGCACGGCCCGCCTCGTCGCCAGTGTTAAGTCCTCAACACGGCACTCCGTTACTCACTCACACAATAACCACACAACCACTGTGTAAGTGCTTTGGCGCTCGACTGACTTTGTCTTCCCGCCTGTTTATTTATATACCTCGTATGCGGCGCCGCGCACACGCTAACGTAGCGCGTCACCTGACACGCTCAGTCAGGCTTGTGCTTCCGGGACCGCGGGGGCCGTCCCGGATGCAACAGGGGGTGCATGCACCGAGCAGGGGGATGGGCAATGGCAGATGAGGCTGGCATCCCAGGGTGCTGCTGGGGTTCCTAAACACAGAGCTAACAAGCATTGGCCAATGCTATTAGTTTTTTTGCAGTTGTGTTTTATTTGTGAGTTTACAATGGGAGTGGGGGTGGGATCAGGTGGGGGAGGGGGGAAATGGACATACGGGGGTGTGGAAGAAGAAAACGGATACATGGGGAGGGGCAGACACACAAGTGTGTGAGGTGACTGGTGAGGCTGTGAGATGGCTGGTGTGGCTGAGAGGTGACTGGTGAGGCTCTGGGTGGGTAGGGGGTGGCTATAAGGCTGTGGGTGGGTTGTGCTGGGGAGACTGGGTGGGTGAGGTGAATGGTGTTGGAGGGCTGGAGAGGCAGAATAGTGGTATTGGGGTGCAGGTGGTAGGGTGTAGCTGCAAGAGGGGACTGGAAAGGAGGAAGGATGAAGGTCCCATGTCGGGGTGGAGAGGCCTGATGGTGGTCGCAGGGAAGGCAGCTCGTCTGAACCAGTGTGTGCTTCTCTAGTCTTTCTTCTCTTTTGCCTAGGTATAAAAAAGAGAAGTAAGACTACAGAAGAACACACTGGTGTACATGGGTGGTAGAAGGAACGATCAGAGCTATGTTAGTGCGTTATTTATATATTTATTTATTTTGATATAGTAGGGGTGGATAAAGGGAACTGCAGAGGCAGGGTGGTGGAGAGAGGGAGGGGGCTGGAGAGACAAGAAGGGTGGTGAAGGAGGATAGTGTTGTCTGGCGGGTGAGGGTGGTGGCAGGGGGACAAACGGACAGACAGGGAGGACGTAGCAGGACAGACACAGGGCGGCATGGGACAAATGGACATATGGGACAGGCGAAGGCAAACAGACATATGCAGTAGCAGGGGGCAAACTGACACAAGAAGGTTTGCAGAGGGGCCTTGCCAGGCCCCACACATAATGCACCTGGGCGCGCAACTCCAAACCGGGGAAGTGAAACATGGGCCAAAGCCCCATGCTGTCTTTTTGGCCCATGCACACGTAGCTCTCTCTACTCCCCCCCCCCTCCTGCAGTACCAGCAAATTCCTTCATTCTTTCAGTTTTTCTTTTTTTTCTCTATTTTTCTTTGTATTTCTTGTCTTCTCTTGCTTTTCTCCTTTTTCCTTCTCTCCTTCACCCTCCTTGAGGGTTGCCTCCCCCTGTGTCACTCACACCCCAGCCAATCCCAGCTGCCCCATTCTGCATCTGTGCCCCATCCTGAGCCAGCTACCCCATCCTGCCCCAAAACCTGCCCACCTCAGTTCAGGACCTACAGCCAGGGACCTCTGGCAGGCCCCTGGGATCAGATCCCGGCTCGGGGCACCTCTCACCAGCACCCCAAGCACTTGCTGCTACATGGGCCCCTGTCTTCACCTCGTAATGCAGGAGCTCCACCAGCCACCCCTGCCAGTCACAGCCCGAAGCGCTGCGGGCACTGAAAACCCACCCCAGGGCAGCCGTGCACCAGCCCCTCCACCACCCTGTACCCCTGCCTTAACGCTCTTACTCTCTTCTTCCTCTCTCTCTGCCCCTGAATCCCATTGTATGTGCTACAGTGGGCGTAGGAAGCCGTCCCTAGCCTAAGGCAAGCAACTGCTCCCTCAGATTGGCCTCTGCAACCCTGAGTGAGTACCTGCCCCAAACCCCTACCCTGCAAGGAAATATACCCACTTGATGAGGGTTCCCCCCTTTATCCGGATACAGAAACTGTTTGTAATCCCTTGCAAATGAACCTTGCCAGTGTGTGTTGCCCCTGAAACTTCCTGCCCTTACTGTTACCTTCTCCTGCCCAGGTATAGGCCCTCCCTTAGACCTCTGCATAGGGTGTACTGCCCCTGTAACTTACTGCATTTTCTGCCCTACAGTAGCATGAGCAAGTAGCAAATGTAACTGTTTTATTGTTGTGTATGTACATTTCATTGGTGTTTGTGTGCTTCCCTCTTCCCAGTGTTCCCATTTGCCTAATCTATTTTTGCTGTTTTCCCCAAATAAATCTGTGTTCTCTCTGTAACATCTGGTCCTGGTCATCCTTCTATAAGTAGGTGTCTTGTTTAGTGTGTACATGGTATGGTTTATGACTGCCTGGGTGACCCTGTGTACATAGGTGCTAGGCCTTGAGACCGTGGGCCCTTTCTTTAGGGGCCTAGGTGCCCTCTTTGCACCCAGCATAGGGGCTGGGAGCTACCGATAACACAACACCAGCCGAGAGTACTACCACTTTATCTGCAATCTGTGGCATCGTCCTGGCCTCCCCGGTGTAAGCCCCTATGTCCCCTTTTCCAAAAGGTCGACATAGGTAAGGTAGCCAGGTTCCTGGCCAGAATCTGTGTGTACTTCTCTGACTTTTCCTGACCTTGCCTGACTGGTTCATTTCCAGCTCGGTTCCCAATGCTGTCTCCTGGCTTGGTTCTGACTTCGCTTGTGATTTCACTGGCTTGCCCGCCTCTACTAGTTCTGTATCTGTCATACAGCAACACTTCTACAAATGTGGCTGCTCTAATATCATTTACTGCTTACAAAATCCTCGACTGTGTGTTCTTAAATGATGTTCAGCAACATGCATGTTTAAATGCACCTTGTTTGTTCTTGGTAACTGTTGTCTGTCTCTTAGGTGCAGCTGAGCTTGTCTCTGGGTCCCCTGCCTCGGGGTGCACCAGCTCTTGCCTGTTCCCATGGGGCTGAGCTGTCTGCATCCTGGTGCAGGGAGGACCTCCTTTCAGCAGAGCTCACACCCTAAGCTTATATACATCCATCCAGCATTACCTGCCATGCCATCTGCTTGGAGTTCCTTGCTGCCTCCAGTGGTAACCCGGTGAGAGTGCCCTTCTGCCACACTGCTCTCTAGATACACTGACTTCTTTTCGTTCTCACTGCTTCCCCTCTGTGTATTCGGTGCCATCTTCTCCCCTAAAGTGATTTCCATCTGCTGCCTCTACCCTCAAAGCACCGTTTCTCCTACTGGCTTCTGCCCCCCTGTTCTGTGCTCTCAATCCCTATTCACTCCTCTCACTCTCTTTGATTCCTATATTGTCCTTTCTTTATCTTCAGCCCGCGATATTGCTTTTGTGGTCTAGTCTGGCCCTGCCTGGGACCTTCTCTGTGTATTCCAGAACCCCCCGTATGTTCAATGACAGTTTTCCTGCCCTTTGTTTTCTATCCCTCTCCCTCTGGACTCAGACCTGGTAACATCTAATAAAGCTACATTGAACTGGAGAAGGCCTCGGCTACTTTCTTGAGATGAACGCACTTTATAACAATTGAATGGATCAAATTTCCTGCTTCTCTGTGTCTTTGCTCTCTGTATTGCCATTTTCAAAGTGTTTACCTGGAGATCATTAACTTTTTCACCTAGTCTTGTTTCCATCCAAACATGACGGGTTTGTGTCTACGCACCTCTCCCACAAATTCTCATTAGTCATTGAATGCACACAATAGAGCAGTGTTTTTGTAATTTATCATGTTGTCCTAGGTACCTCAAACTTCTGCTCATTTGGCTATCTTGTTTATTCATAATTGAACTTCGCTTGCCACCGCAGAATTGTTTGGTTATGACCAATGTGCTTATCACTCACTCTGACCTGAGGCAAACTGTGGCCGCCTGGTTCTCGTGCTCATGTCGTCAGGTGAAACGTTGACTCAATCCATCTCTCAGTCTTTCATTTGATTGTGCCAAGAGTGGAACCTCCTTTATTCGTTGCCTTGTGTGGACCACAATTTTTAACAATAGCAGTCGCTGGCAGGTGAGGAGAGCAGCGAGCCACATGGATTCAGCATCTTCTGGACAGATCTCCCAGCATGCTCTCTGAACACTAGTGTATAAGCCCATCCCAGGACGGGGAAAATAGGCTTCCTGGAAATACTGTCCTCTTTCTCTTTGCCCCATGCTCTCCTGCACCCCATCGTCTCACTGCAGCGTACTCCCTCTTTCACTGCAACGTTATCGGCCCTGCTGCACAGCCTGTCCCCACAATCTCTCCGCAGCACACTCCCCTTGCCACCATGTCAGCCTCCCACCTCAGCACAGTCCACTCACCTGGTTTACTCTGTCCTGCGCTGCATTCAATTTGGTTCTCCCTTGCAAGACACCCCTCCCCCTACCTGTAGTGCACCCCTCATCCCCTCCTCCCAATGACACACTCCTCCTTGCCCACTCCTGTCAGCACCTCCCGGTGGCACACCCCTCGCTCCCTGCTGTGCCTGCCCCTGTCATCTCCTCCTTGCAGTGCACCTCTCCTCAGCACACCCAGACCAACTAACACTAGGAATTATGCGGGAGCATACCGCTTTTGAGCACTTTTCTCCCACCTCCACTTTTACTGTACGTTTCTTCCGATTTTGCAATGTGTTTTAATGTTATAATTGGAAACATGTGCACAATGTATATATTTCCCCTGCAGAGATTTTTTTACTCCCTTTTTGGTCATGGGAGTCATTTACTCCCAAATTGTCCCGCATGACGCTTCTAGACATTTCAAGAAATGTAAGGATTTGTACGTTATGAGGCGTACAATTTTACTCCTTTCTCTCAAACGTTTTTTCCAGGTTATCTGGAAATGGAATAGACGAAGACTAAGGTGCAAAAAAATGAAAGAAATGGGCCCAGTCAGCACAGATTGCCGGTGAGAAATGCTATTGGAGCTGATGGGTGTTTCAACCGTTAAGCGACTGCAGAAGACTGTTTAATGTCAACTACCACTTTCCTGAACATCATACAACCTGTCCATACAGAACTACAAAAAATAAATGATTTCACGTGCACCTATATTGCCTCTTCAATTAGATGTAAAAATGTCTTTTTAAAAAAAAAAAAATACTTGTTATCTTTGTGTTTTGTTGTGTTGGAGTCTGTGTGCTGGCACCCTGATGCCTGTGGGCTTTTGGTGCCTAAGAAGCAAATAAACTAAATAAATACATGTCACGTAATAAAGAATTCATATCAAACGTGTGTTGATTATTTATGGCTTTCTTTGTGTCACATTTCTACATTGCCTGTAACATAAGCATTCAAAATAATGCATCTAGTTTTTGTCTGAAATATGAAACCACACAATTTTTGTAATGGCGTCTGAATAGTCACACCTGTGAACAGATGTATGGTCTTTAATAATAAAAGTCTCAGCTGGCAAGCAAGCAAAACCCTGCCCTACAATCAATACCTTCTACATATTATGTTCCTTCAAAATATGTTCTCCCAGAAGAGAGTGCTGTACGACAGGAAGGGCAGGAGAGGTGGGAGGGTGCAAGATGACAGAACAGGGATTCTGGAAAGCGGGGGTTAGTTAGCGGGGGACGTTCTGATGGCAGTTAGAAAAAGAACGGGTCATTCTGAGCAAAATGTGACACAGTCTTTTTACACGCACATTAGAGCTTTTATTTTCTAAAGTGTTGTGCGTGTCTTTTTTCCATTTTACATCAATAAAGTGCATATTTTTATTATGAAAGTACACGCAGTGGCAATGCCATTATGAAAACGAGCAGTGGCAATGCCATTAAGATAATGAAAGGAAGGCAAACGAGCATTGGCAATACCATTAGGCTAATGAAAAGAGGACAAACAAGCATTGCCAATGCCAGGCTAATGAAAGAAGGGCAAATAAGCATTGTCAATGCACTAGGCCAATGAAAGGAGAGCAAACATGGATTGGCAATACCATTAAGATAATGAAAGGAGGGCAAACAAGCACTGACAATGTCATTAGGCTAATGAAAGGTGTGGAAACAAGCATTAATAATGCCACTAGACTAATGAAAGGAGGGCAAACGAGCATTGGCATTGCTAGTAGGCTAACAAAAAGAGGGCAATCAAGCATTGGCAATGTCACTAGGCTAATAAATTCAGGGCAAACAAGCATTCCAAATGCCATTAGGTTAATTAAAGTTCAGCTAACATACATTGGTAATGCCACTAGCGTATTAAAAGGGGAAATACACATTCATAATGCCATTATGCCAATGAAAGGACAGCAAACAATGCCATTATGCCAATGAAAGGAGGCAAACCAGCATTGGCAATGCACCAGGCTAATAAAAGAAGGAAAACATGCATTGGCAATTTCATTGGGCTAATGAAAAAAGGGCAAACAAGCATTGGCAATGTCAGTAGGTTAATGGAAAGACGGCAAACAAACATTGGCTATGCCACTAGGCTAGTGAAAGAAAAGAAAATAAGCGTTGGTAATGACACTAGGCTAATAGAAGCTGGGCAAACAAGCATTGGCAATGCCATTAGTCTAATGAACGGACAGCAAACAACATTGGCAAAGCCATTAGGCTAATGAAAGAAGGGACAAACAAGCTGTTGCAATGCCACTAGCCTAACGAAAAGAAGGCAAAGAAGCAGTGGCACTGCAGTTAGGCTAATGAAAGGTGCATTAAGAAGCACTGGCAATGGCACTAGGCTAATGAAAAGTGGATAAATACTGCCAATGTCATTAGGTTAGTTAAAGGACAGCAAACAAACATTGGCTAGGCCACTAGGCTAATGAAAGAAGGAAAACAAGCATTGGCAATTCCACTAGGCTAAAGAAAGGAGGGCTAACAAGATTTGGCAATGCCATTAGGTTAATGAAATGTTTGCCAATGCTTGTTTGCCCTCCTTTCATTAGCCTAAAAAATGCAAAACCTTTCAATTGCCTACTCAGCTGTATTGTGAGACATTAGTGTTGCTTACTAATGTCTTTCGAATTTGTGTCACTAATGCTTCTGTTTGCTGCTTTCCTGCACTTCTGATTCTCTGCTTTCCGATTCATCACCCATTGTCTCACCACTTCAGCAACTCACTTACCCTGCCCGAACACCCTGAAGCAGAAAACTAATGGCATTGGCCAATGCTTGTTTTTGAAAGTTACCAAACGAACAGAGTAAACAGACACACAAAATGAAAAAAAAAACACACACACCGCCAGTCTGTTGAATAGGAAATACATTTTGGCACCAGAACGTGGAGGATGAAGGTGCAATAACATGTTCCTGAATAAGTCACTGCACAGCACAACCAGTCGCCCCCTTGGTTCCTCACAACGCCAGAGCCAATGTTTAGGTGCTGTAATTAGCATGTTACCCGCTAAAAGTTCAATTGCATGGCAAGTTCCAAACCCCCTTATTCTGTGACCCGCCGGAGCAACGAATCGAATGGAACATGTTCTCCTTTGCGGGTGTTTGCACCCCATAATCGGCTACAGGCAGTGGCGTCGCTAGGGGTGGGGGCTAAAGGAGCTATAGCCCCGAGTCTCCTGGCCATAGCCCAGGATCAAAATAATGGAAATTGCACTTAGCACTGCTGTAATCTTAACAGCGTGGAAATGGGAGCAATATAACTGCTTTTGAAATGTAATTTATTGCTGACATATTGGGCTGAGCCCCGAGTGTCTTTGAATCTTGGAAACACCCCAGGTTACAGGTGAGCAACGTGCCCCCTGTATTACTCGCATCTATACACGGCAGGATTGGCTCTGAGGTCTCACTGTAACCCATTTGGGAGGTTATTCAGATATGCGCGGCGTGCTGACGGCACAGCACGTCTCAATGCAACCGTCAAGAATGCACTACCTCAATTAATGTGTCCTCCATGCATTACTCAGAGTGACATACTAGTGATGTAGCACCCTGGCCTACCCTGTACCAAAATGTGCAGTACACATTAGCACAGCATGCACCAGCTGCTGGCCTGCAGTGTACCATAATGCACAGTGCACGCTGGCACAGCATGCACCACCTGCTGGCCTGCAGTGTACCATAATGCACAGTGCACTATAATGCAGTACACACTGGCACAGCATGACCAGCTGGTGGCCGGCAGTGTA
>JASBQP010110892.1:0-15166 GCA_030265095.1 Desmognathus fuscus
TTTCCTAGTGCATGGTTGAATTTGGGGCAGTTCGACCCTGCCCATATACACACGTTAGGTAAATGATGAACCCAAAGAGAAGGGTAAATAGAAGTATTTCAATTGAACAACAATATCTAGCTATGAAAGAGTCCCTTCTAATGTGATGTAAAACCGTTTACTGAAACTATTACACAATATATATTGATATTCTCAGTCATATAATCTCCACTGCACATTGAAAATCGATTTGCAATGCCGGCAAAAATCAGAACAAACATTATAGCGAACCAATGATTAAGACGTTGGTCTTGCCTGCAAAAATATTCTGAAAGGACCCCATACCTTTCTGTGGCACCTTGAGCAGATGTGGTCCGTGCCCTCTGGATCTCTTCTTCCAATCGTCTTGTATCCTCTGCCAAGCGTGCCAGGTCATCAGGAGAGCGTCTCTGCTGGCTGATAAGCAGCAGCTCTGCCAGAGCCTGCAGGCAATACCAGGTGGGCAGACAGCAAGGGCAGAATTAAGGGCATCGCCCATCGTGGCCCATTGGGGCCTAGCAAAGGCTAGGAAGCCATCCAGGCTGCCTAAAGCTGTAGGGTCTTTGGTTAGTGCCACAAAATGGGTTAGCTTCGTGCAATGATTGATGATAACCAATATTGTAGGTTTTCCTTCTGAAGGTAGAAGATTTGTGATGAAATCAGTCGAGTTTGTTTGCCAAGGTTGTGAAGGTGCTGGAACAGGTGCCAACCAACTGGTCGATTGTTGGTGGGTGTTCTTTGCCTGTGCACATAAGATGCAGGAGTCCACATCGCATTTAACGTCTGTCTTAAGGTGTGGCCACCAGTAATATCTGAAGATAAGATCAGCAGCCCCTTGTATTCCTCAATGGCCTGCTGCTAGGTTATCATGACACATTTGCAGGACTTCTAGATGAAGTTGTTCTGTTTGTACAAAGAGAGTGGTGTCATGGAAGAACAGACCGTCTCTGTGTTCCAGGCCAGGAAGGAAACCTTTTTGAACCTTTGTCTTCTGTCGGATTCTTGTAAAGAGGGAGGAACAAGACTGTGTTTGTAAAATAAATATAGGGGGTGTTCTTCTAGCTGGGTTTAGATCTTTCCTGAAAAATAGGCCCGTCTGGCTTGGTGGCAATTAGATGCCTGGGTGTTTTGTAAGACCTTGAGGTTGCTGTGATCAGTACGCACTAATGTGGGTGTAGGAGATCCTTGTGCAAAATATCTCCATGCCATGCATGCTTCCTTGAGTGCGAGCGCTTCTTTCTCCAACACTGAATAATTTCTTTCTGCCAAGGAAAATGTTCTAGAGAGGCATGCCATGGGATGCTAAGGAAGTCATCCATTTGTTGTTGTAAGAGGGTAGCTCCTAGGGCGGTGCCCAAGGCGCCCGTCTCCATGATAAAAGGGAAGATGTTTATCTAGATGTCTCAAGACCGGAGCACTGATGAAGGCCTGCTTTAAGGCTTGAAAAGCATCCTAGTGTTGAGAAATCATCTATAAGGAACTTCCTTCTTTAACTGGTTAGTCAAAATGGAGGACATCTGGGAAAAGTCTCGGATAAATTGTCTGTAATAATTGGAGAAAACCTATGAATCGTTGCGGTTCCTTCAAATGTTTTGTAAAGTTCCATTTCAATCCTGCTTGGATTTTCTTGGGATCCATTTGGACTCCCTGCACTGAAAGCACATAACCCAGGTAAGGTACAGATGAAGCATGAAAAAGGCACTTCTCAGGTTTGGATGAGACTGAATGAGCCCTAATCTCTGCAGTACCTGTTAGATGGGGAGTTAATGTTCTGCGGATGAAGGAGAAAAGACTAGCATGTCATTCAGATATATAATGACACTTATATTCAGTAAATCAGAAAATATGGAGTCCATGGACTTCTGGAATACAGAAGTGGTGTTAGCTAAGATGAAGGGCATGACGCAATCTTCGTACAGTCCATATGGGGTTCAAAAGGCTGTCTTCCACTCATCCCCTTTTTTGTTACAGAGAAGATGGTAGGCTCCTCTGAGGTTGATTTTTGTGAAGATGGAGGCATTCAACACAGAGTCAAGAATGTCAGAAATTAAGGGGAGTGGATAAGTCTTATTGTGACTTTATTCAGTCTCTGGAAGTCAGTACATGGGCTTAGGTCTCTAGTGTTTTTGGGATAAAAAACAAAGGTGCCCCTGCTGGAGATCGAGAAGGGACGTTTAAACTATGGGTCTGATTCTCTGCTAGATAGATCTTTAGGACCTTCTTCTCTGGTTCACTAAGTCTGTACATTCGGCAGAAGAGAACTACTGCATCCGGCTTGAGTTCTATGTGGCAATCAAAATCTCTATGTGGTGGCATGGGTTTTTCCTTTGGTTCCAGGAAGACATTGAGATATTCATGGTAAGGTTTTGGGATAATGGACGAGGGATCTAATTTTGGTTCTTGTCCTGGTAAATAAAGTGGTGCTACAGTAGCATGAAGACAATGACATTTAAAATATGACGAAACAGACCCAAGGTGCCATATAGTCCAATCCACCCAAGGATTGGGGGTGCAAAACCATGATAGACCAAGAATGACAGGAAAGTGTGGGGGCTGTGATGATAATGAACTGAAGAATTTCTTCATGTCATCCTATGGGGCTGCGATGGTACACTGAGTTACTGGGCCTGCCTTTAGCATGGAACTATCTACTGATTCAAGGACTTCAGATATTTCTTTGTTCCTTAAAGGGATGTCATTCTTTTTAGCCCAGCCGTAATCCATAAACACTCCAGAGACCCCTGAATCTAGGAGAGCTAGAACCATATAGGAAGGGACCTTTGTGAAATTGCACAGTCACTCGTACAAAAAACAATCTTGAACCTTAGATAAAGGAGAGGGAAGTCGGCTTAATGTGGCTCGAAGCGTTTCCCACTACTGACGAGCCGCTTCCTTTCCCTGCTGGCAGCGAGGTGGTGCTATTGGACAATTCCTAACCAAATGATTAATGTAGCCACAATACATACAGAGGCCTTTGTCACATCTTCCTCGAGGCGCCATCTCAGTTAAGGGGCCTCTGACAGATCCCAATTGCATTGGTACATCCTGTATGTCAGGTGGTGCTTCTAAGGCCCGGGAAGACATTACCACATGGGAAGGTGCTGGTCGTGGGGTTCTTCTCTCTCTCTTCTCTTTTCTCCTTTCCTGAAGATGATAGTCTATTTGTAAGACAAGCTCTGCCAGGGCATTGAAGGAGTCAGGGTGAGGGGTTCGAGCTAACTCGTCCTTTAACTGACTCATGCAGGCCTCTATGAAAGAGGATCTGTTGCACTGCTTCTGGCCATTCGACTTCATAAACAAAGGCACGAAATCGGGTGACATAAGTCAGGGTATCCTTGGATGACTGTTGTAGATCACATAAGGCTTCTTCTGCTGCAGCCACCTTACTCATGCACTGAAAAGCTGCCTTGAATGCAGTGAAGACAGCCTGGTAATCGTTCAATAAGGGGCTATCCTGATGCACGAGATTAGATGCCCATTTTAGGGCATACCGCATGAGTCGGGTGATCATAAACCCAACCTTTGTCCGAGCCTCTGCTTATTGTATGGGCTTAAAGGTAAATTACATTGTACATGCATCCAGAAATTCCTGAAAGGAGACAGGATTGCCATTGTAATAAATATTAGTACTGACAGCTGTTATGTCTCGAGCCTGCAAGGTTTGTCGTAGTACTTCATTAGCCAGTTGTAATCACTGAACCTGTTGGGTCAGAGTTTAGACGGCCACTGCTAGGTTTTGTACCTGTTCTGCCATCATTGTGTTTCTCAGGCATCGCAGCCTGCTGATTTCTGGCCTTACCTGTGGTTGCAGTTGTCATTTTGTGTGCAGGTAGGGCCTAATCTCCTCCTCGGCCATGGTGAAACACTCAAGGAGGCGGGAGGAGGCTAGCAAGATATCAGGAGCAAAAAACCCAAAGCAAAAACCTCCTGCAATTCAGTGGCTCTTCAAACAAGATAGACGACTAGGAAGAGGTATATTGTTTGGGAGGTTGTTAAGTGCACAAGAAAGTGCACAAAGTATCCTGGGAAAAGCAACCAAGAGATGAAAAGAAGGGGAGCGAGGAGAGAATAGTACTAGGGCTAGGGAAAAGACAGTGTCAAAGCAACATGGGGAAGACAGTTGCGACGCACAGTCCTTTGGAAACATCCGGTTTATATAGACGTGGTGCTCGATATGATTTGTGAGCGTGACTGTGGCCAAAATGTCAAAAGGGGTGCCCGCCACCTTGGAATGGTAAGAAGGTCACATGGCCATACTGCTCCATGTTGGGTGCTGTTGGGAAAGAGCTCATGGTTTCCGGGTCGGCTGCTGTCGTGACCTGAGATGTGCTGCGATGGGCTCCGATGTACCAGAGGGTGACATTCTATCCGTCTGCATGGGGACTTGTTGTGGCATGGCTGATAGAGTGGTATGCTGCGTGTTTGTGGAAGATGATTCTGAATTAATAAGGTGGGTGTCCTGGGGAGTGGGTGAAGATGGCGGCATGAAGGGTAACGGTACAGCTGACTTCATGGGTACAGAACCCAATTCCTCCTCATCAGTGGAGGAAGGAGTGATAATAAACAGGAGCATGATGGTTGCTTTTCTCTTGCGATTGCCATCCAAAGTCTGATGGTGAAGGCAGATCTGGGTAAGGCTTGTCAGCATGACGCCATTCTGTGGTTTGATAATGAACTCTACAAACTTATGGTGTTAGTAATGCTGTTGTAGGAGGCAATTTTTGTCACTGAGTCTCCTTTTTTTGTAAACATACACCACCTCAGCTCTCCAATATCTTACATTTTTGTGCCAGGGACAGACTTGACATATGAACTTTTCTATCAAAAGTTTGTCATCATTAAGAAAGTTTTCCAAGCTTCCAAGTTTGCAAAGAGCTTTAAGAACCTCATCTTCTGCTGTGTTGAAGATTTTCCAAAAAGTGTTTTTTTCTTTCTTTGCCAATGACCCTGTGGTGTCACATACGGACAATGCATGCAAACCTAGTGTTGTGACTGAGGTGTATGCTGATGTGTTATGTTTGGATGTGTAGCTTTAAGATGGGGTTCTTACTTCTAGGGCGTGAATGTGCTGGGAGAATGTGTGGGGTTGGATATTCTGGGAGAGTCAGTTGGAGGAAATCTAGGGAGGTTGTTACATGTATTTGGACTGGATTAAAGAAGATTTGGAACATGCCGTCTGTGGAGTGGGATTCTTTCACCTAGTAAGACTGAAGTTTTGTTTGGGCCCATGGATTCAGTTACTTTGCTGAGATTGATCATTCTTCGGTTTGCCTCACTCTGGTTACAAGAAAAGTGCCCCCTGGAAAGAAGTTGGACCACCACATAGCAAGAATGAAGACATCTGTATCCTGTGAGTAAGTGTGAAGTTGGGTGTCACCACGACGACAGGAAAATAGGGAATGCAAAAATATTTTCGGGTCTACTTTCTCATACTTGCTTTTGAGTTCATCTATAACAGTATCCTTTGAAGACTTTGCCATTTCCCTCCAAGGTACAAATAAACACCTGTTTCTTTCAGTTGCATACTGTATTGCTCTCTCAGACAGGTAAGTTGTTATTTCATCTTTCGTTTTAATGAGAGATAACAGCATCTTCAATGGAATCTTTCCAATGTAAGTTGCATCAGTGATCTTGTACTGGACTGCTTGTGCTTTGCCAGTTCTTTTCTCGTGCATGAAATATTTAAGTGAGTCTTCTTTGTGTGTGTCCAAGACCAAGCGAGTTTCACCATCGTTTGATAGTGTAAGTCAGAAGGTTCACTGCACTGAGAGACTTTGGAATGGTCTCAAGTGAATGTCATGACAGTGGGTCTAAGAGTATAAGTGACTGAAGAGTATCAGTCTCAGGTTCTTCTTGGTACACAATCATCACGGTACCATGGCGAGTGCCCTTACCATGAGGAGTATCCTCCTGAAAGTCAAAGTCCTGCACAGAAAACAAATATTCTTTTAACCAAGTCAGGGGGAATGTATGTACCTCCATTTGCTTCCATACATTTTATAATTTCACTCGCAATCATATTTATTTATTTAATTACAGAGCACCAGAGCCTACAGGCATCAGGGCGCTACACAGAACATATCACAGCAACAAACAATAATAAGTGGGTTTTAAGCTGATTCCTAAATAACAACAAAGATGGGGCTCTGCATAAGTTTAAAGGAGCAGAGCCGGGTAGTGAAGGCGGGGGGGTGGAGTCTGTGGCCCTGCCTCCTGAAAAGGTAGAGTTGCCTGGAGTCTGACACAGTTGCCACCGTGTGTCAAGGAGAGCGGGCGAGCTGGGTGACTCCACGAGAAGGATTCCTTGCTGGCCCGACTTGGTGAGGAGACAAAGGCAAAACTCGAGAGAGCGGTTCAGGTACTTCTTCGCAGGTCGGAAGCGTGGAAGCAAACGTGCGAACCCAATGATCTGACAGTCAATGAGCTCTTGCTTTGCCATCACCATGCACTGCAGCTCATGCAGCGATATACTGGTGTGTAGGAGCCCCAGGGGGATGGCAGAGAAGAATCAAGCAGAAGCGCAAACAGGCAGCAAGGGAAGGGTGTGTACCATAGAGCGAAGGGAAACAAGTTTGAATGGATCAAGAGTGAGTAGGTGTGCCTAGAATGTAGGGAGAATCCAGGAGCCCACCTAACCTGCCAAGCTAGCCTGAAACTATTCTTAATTACAAATGCTAAACACACACTTGCACACTCAAATAACGCTATTGAAAGTGGGTGTAACACCCAGCAAGGGACCTCTCTTCACTAATTCCATCACCCAGATATCAGTCAAGACTGTTCTGGTACTTAAAGGCCATAAAATGAATTAAAGATGCGACTTGACCTTTTTGTGCCAAGTGGTCGGTCACCTGTGTGAGCTTTTACAAACAGCCAAGGGCATGTTGCTCCAGTGGTGGTAATGTGCAGACGATTGAGGGTCTGACAGCTCGTAGGATCCAGTGAGGGAATCAAAAAGGAAACCCTCTTTACCACTTGGCAAGTTTTGCTCACCTGACTTAAAAAAAAGCACACAAACACCCGCAGAAAATTCAGACCAGCAGCAGGTTAACATCATATATGTGGCAGTCATTCTTGGATGGTTCCAAACCCTGACTTTAATGCTGAACAATCAAACATGCTATCTGTCCACTCCACAGTGAAAGCAGGTCCATACTTTGCACAAACTACCTCAAAGACATCTGTAGAAATCTTGAGATATTCAACTCATGAATGGCAATAAAAAAAGACGTACAGGTCTAACTTATCTCAACAGAGATGTTGCGTGGCTGTATACAAAGAATATTAACTGTCAGGAAAGTTTTCAAAATTTCTAGGTCCTTTCACAGTTTTAAAGACCCTCTTCCAAAGTTAATGTCCATTTGAAGTTACCCAAACACTGGTAAATTCATCCCGTTCTCCATGTCTCATGAAGGAGTAGAAGAAGTGGAACATATGCTATGGTGCAGAAAAGTTGATGTACAGTAATTCAGAGGGTTGGTCTCCCTACTACAGAGGACTCCTGGGAGGAAGCAGACATTTGCCGTGCAAGTAGTTTACAGAGTTCAAACAAACTTCCAGTCTTGAAAGTGAGAATAGTGTTATACAAATACATCTATCAGCAGTCGTGATTCACTTGCAGGCATCAGAGAATAACATATACCTAGAAGAAGCCATAACATCACCGGCACCCTCATTGCGGGTTGCTCACTCCTATCAGTCAGCCTCAAGTACTTGAAAGGATTGCACATTCCCTATAGACGCACGCTTCCCAAGCTATGCACAGTGGCACTGGAATTGGGTGTGCAGGAAGGGCTGCATACCTCCTCCTTTCTGGCATCCCAGTATTAGAATCAATTGTCCTCTTCCGTAGTACCATAAGCTAGTCCCCTCTCTGTAAAAAGTGTTCCATTGCCGCTGGCTATGCAAAGGGAAGTCTGAAGCCTTTGAGCATCAGAATACAGAGGACAACTGTGTGGGCTCACAACCACTGTTGTCCTACTGCTAATTAAAGAGGTTGCTTAAACTGTGTCTTCACAAGGTCTGAAGGCATCCAATCAGTTGCCGCCTAACTGGTTCTCGGTTTCAAAGGCTGCAAACAACCATTTTAAGACCAAAGAATTTGCAAGCTACTTCAAGACCGAAATAATTTGCGGCTATTATGAGACCCAACTGTTAATCCTGCCACTCCTTGATAGGCGGTATGGCCCTAGAGATATGTCAGGGACACTGACTTGATCTCTTATTAAGGTAAGCCCTTGTCAGAAATGATTTTTAATGTCATGACCAACGAGTTTTTCTTTTGACAAACCATGGAAACAATCTCCTAGACCACTGTTAACTTACATCCCATTCGATGATGTCCTCCAGGAGGTCGCCTGCAGCGCGCCGATCCTCCTGGAGGGCCCGCTCAGTGTTGACCCTGAGGACAGCAAAAACTTTATTAAGACTTTGACCTGCTTGCAAACATATGTAGACATTGCAGAACATCCCAACATGATTTAATCAAACGACAAGGACATTCTTTTCTATGACAAAGTACATTTGGATTTTAGCCATTAGTCTTGTCCTGCAACTTAACACTATCCCATTGCTGCAGATGTGCAGCCAGACTCTCACCAGATTCACATCATCTTGCAAACACCTACAGAAGAACTATTAGTATCCTTTACATTTTAGTAAAGGTGGCGGGGACAGGAGGAGTTAAGGGAGTGGAAGAACTGTTTAAACCATTCACTTACATTTAAATAGTTTAACAACCCAATATAGCTGCTATCCCATCATCCATTTAAAGATATACGGAGTTCACAGAAATAAATATTAATTTAGAAAAACATATTTTGTCTACATTATTAAGAATGTATCCTCTTTTGCTGGATATTACAAGGCAAGGCGAGAATCCAGTGCATATAAGACTTCACATTCAATCCGGGTAGTGCTGGCATATGCCTTCTATACGCTGCTTAATGAAGAGCACTCACCGTAGTCAGTCAATTTTGTCAGACCCTAAGAAACTGCATTTTTGTTCTGGAGAGTAATTAATTTAAGTTTTTGCCTTATTGTAGTATTGTGAACATTACAAATATTTATTGCTGGCTTATTGGAGGTGCGTGAAACTTTAGCTGAATTTAATAAAGTTTTGGAAAAAGTAAAGAAAGATTTAGATCAAAGTAGAAAAGAACCACAAACATGCAGAGCTGAATGAGAATTAGATGTACTAATGGCAGAACTTAGAGAGAATTCTGAAGAACCCCACGCCCCCTCCACTTTGTGTATGCCAATTTTAAAAAGTAGCTTTACTCAGGAGTCTGAAAAAGAGTGAGTTGAGGGGACTAATCTGAAATTGCAACCTCTTGAGCATTTTTCTGGAAATCCTAAAGGGTTCAGAGCATTTATAACAAACTGCACTTTGAATTTTAAGGCAAAATCTAATCAGTTAAAGATTGATTGAACAAAAGCATTATCCTGCATTTCAAATATTGGTGGGGATGCTTTGGCCTGGGCTTGTTCACTGCTAAAAGAGTACTCTGCCTTTTTCTCAGTGGTCAAAAGAATTTGAGAGGAAGTTATTTCAGCATGCCAGAAAAATGGATCAATTCACTTTGCAACAGCCGTCTACTGACCTGAACCACTATGTCTGAAAACTACAAAAGATGGTGATGCAATTGAACTGGTCTGAGGAAACACAATATGCTGTTTGTATGTTGGAACTATGGGAGGAATATTATAAATAAAGACACTTCTCAACCCTTCCCCGAATCTTTGTAAATTTATGATTTAGCAACTTCGTTAGGAGATTGTCTTGTGGAAAGGTGATGCTTTCCAATATCCTATAAAAGGCTTTTGGGTTGTTGGGTGCCATTCAAATATATTGATTCAAAATTTGTGAAAGCCTATAGAATTTAGAAAGTTCCACAGAATAACCCAGAGCTGATGCAAGAAGTTGATGGTGTGGCCTAGGAATCAGGGCGGACGTAAGAACAAACTAAGCAACTACTAATGGAAATGGGGAAACATGTGGAGGAAATATATTTTGCTATAATACAAGATTTGAACTTTGATTTCATAGTTCGAATGAAATTGCTTAAGGAACATAATCCAATCATAGACAGGAAACTCTGGCCCATCATCTTTACCGAGTTTAAGGGCTCTGAGTGTGCTGTCTCTAAATCTTTCATAGTACAGTCCTTGCCTGATGAGGTATGTGTACAAAGATTAAGAGATTCATCGGCAGAAGTGGCCTTGTTACAGATCACTCCAGAGTACTAGGAGTTTCAATTTGTATTGGTTGTGTGAAAGCCACAGAGTTGCCTCCTAATTAGACATATCGCTTTGAAAACAGTAAAATCATCCCGGTTCTTGTTAAACAAATTCCTTATGAAAGCATCTATTCCCTTTCTTCCTATAAAGGAAGAACCCCTGAGGAATATCTCCCGTAGCTGAAAGTCTTCAGAAAAGGTTCATTAGACATTTTAAACATTCTGCAGCCCTCCCTATATTCTTTATGGACAAGAAGAACAATGTAAATGTAACTGTGATAATAAGTCTGTTGATGACCATAATCACATGATGTATGATTGCCCATTGTTAACGGAAGTTAGAGCTAATTGGATTTTACCTTTGCTTATTGATAGCTTACCGGAGGTATATGATTATAAACTTTTTAATGTGTGTAATTTTACGGATTTATTGAAAATTGTACATTACATTATGGATGTTGAAAGACTCAAATTAGCAGCGAAGAATGGACCATAATTTGTAAATAGGCCAATATATGCCTAGTAAATTTCTGAAGTTCTGCTGAAGTCTGTATTTTAATTGTAAATAGGCTAAAGTATGCTTAGTTTATCTTTGAAGCCGAAAAGGTTAATAAAGATAAAGTTTACAAAAAAAAAAGAAAGAGTACCACGCCAGGAACACGCTGTGGGGTAATGTCACCAATACAATCAGTGCTTAGATGCCTGCGGGCTTGTAGTGCTATATAAGCACTGACCTTTACCTTTCAAAACCTTGAAAATATAATTCAGTGAAAGTTCAGCTAAATCCTTTGGTCACTTACATACTTGAAGCTGACACCACAAACTCTGCTTTCTCTACTGTTTAATCCCATTACAATGAAGACATCACTTTCCATCTAGTGGCATTCTACTGCCGGAAACCGTTGCTTGCTGAAGAAAACTACACGATCTTTGATGAAGAATTGCTCACAATCACAAACGGTTTATCTCACTGGAGAGACTACGTAGAAGAAGCTCTGAAATGTATAGAAACGATGAATGATCATCAAAAGAAAAAGTCCAAGATATGTTTGGTGGATGTTTTTAGCTTGTTTTTGTTTCATATTACCTGTTGCACTTGGTCAAAAAACACTACTGCTGAAATTCTTCACAAAGAAGATCTTATTTCTATTGGATTCACTCAGAATCATCTGGATTTATTCGATGAAGCTCTCCTGTAGAATTTTGTGCAACACGATAAGGAATGTTATCATTTAAAGGGGCCCTCTTATCACATCAACTCTAAAGGCCCTATGAATAGGACTTCCCTTTGACAGTTTTTTAAAAATATTGTTACTTATTGCACTGTAGGGCTTATAATCTATTTTCAGACATGCTCAAAACTCGGCCACAGATTTCAATATTTATCTCAGACTTTACTGAAATATGGTGATGAAACTGAGAATAAAGCTCAAAGATCACATTCAAAAAGTACAAATATTTTTGACAAACGAGCTTTGGCCAGTTTTGAATTTTCTTTACATTGGACCTCTGTAGTTAAAGTGATGATGGCAGAGGACCTCACAATAGCAGCCTAAAACTTAGTTTGGAGGCAGGAAAGCTGGTAGTGCCTGCCACCTACAGGAGCGAAGCAAAGAAATGGTGTCGTGATTCCCTGTGGCAGGTCATCCTGGAGAAAACAAAGATGTAGAATTTGTTCAATGATTGTTTTGGTGGCTGAATTGAAGAATTGAAGCACAAGATTACATCAACCAATGCAACGTTTTGTGCTCAAGATAAATTGTCCCGTCAAAAGTCTGCTGGTCTTCTGAAGCCAATCGAACCATTGAATATATCATGGCAGATTATCACAATGGAGTTTTTGTCCTAAACTGCCAAGAAGTTGAAGAAAGAATACCAATTGAGTGGTCGCCGATCTGCTCACAAAGATGGGACTTTTAATTCTGCTAAGTTGCCTTCTCCTGATAAACTTGATTTTGTTCTTTGATAACATCTACAGATTGCATGATTTACCTAGCTTTAGCATTTCAGAACAAGGTCAAATGTTTGGCAGAGGATTTAGAGTAACTGGAATGTTGAAACGCGTCAGCTTACAAGCTAACAGGCATACAGAATGCAAAATGTAATGTTCTTTTCTGATAAGAACCAGCAAACTACTCAGTGATTGCCCATGAAAATTATTGCCAGGATTATGAAACTCCTGGACACCCTTTTCTATCTCTTCATCCATTTTGGGCTGCTGCTGGGAACTTCTATCTCCATAGACTGGAGAATTCAAGCTCCCCCATTACTCAGATGTGACTGGAAGTGCTCTGGGCTTATGCAGGTTATCCACCAGCTATGTGCCCTATGAGCTGTCACACACTGAATTAAGTTGTACTTAACTTAGCTTGAATTTTTAGCAGGGAACCTTCCTGCTTACTATTTGGTCTGCCTTTACAATGGAAATATACTGTTTTGTTAAAGTCACTAATGAACTGCATTTCTTTTAAAACAACATAGTTACTTGGGAGAAGTGCTTTCATACATTAATCACATGTAAAGTTTTGATTTCATAAAACTGATGTGGTATCTATTTGTTGCTGAAGCTACCCGACTCAGTTGAAACTGCAAGCCTTTCTTTTTTAAGAAGGCTCTAAATTTTGAGGAGAGGCTCTCTGCTTACATTAGCGCCTGTTGTTCAATGTGTAGAAATGCCCTCGAAAGGTTGTTTTTGTCACTGTACGGGTCCAAAGTATACTACCAGAGATCTTGTGTGGCTGTTCAAAAAGAACATTAAACTACCAGGAAAGTGTTCATAATTTAAACCAAGATTAGTAGATCCTTTCAGGGTTTTAAAGACATTTTTGGAAGTTCAAGGAGAACTTTGCTCCGGGAGTTCTAGTGATGCCCCCCACTCCCCTCTAACAAACCCAAACACAAAGACGTTTTATTGTTGGTGAGTGAGCACGGTAGTCCACTTTGGAATACGTGCTGTTCTCATTCCTCACCGGGGCCATCTTGTTATTGTGTCCGTGGAGCGTAGCTCCATCCACGCTCCACTACACATGTGCAAGGGTATTCGGATTAATCCGATCTGAATACCGTTGCGACTAAGTTGCAAAGCGGGACATGGTTACAAAACCATGCCCTGTCTCACCATGATTCTCTAATGGCGAGGCCGGGCGCAGCTTTGCAATGTTGTCGCCACAATATTTGGATCAGATTCATCCGAATACCCTTGTACATGCGCAGTGGAGTGTGGGTGGAGCCAAGCTCCATTGACACAATAACAAGATGGCCCGGGGAGGAGTGAGCTCTGTGCATATTCCAAAGTGGAAAACCACGCTCGCTCACCAACATTAAAACAGTACATGTTTGGGATTAATGTAGCTGGGAGGGACACAGGGGGTCGCTAAGTGAACTCCCAGACCTGAGTTGTCCTTTAATGTACATTTGAAATTACTAGAACAATAATAAGAATTTGAAAGTGAAAAATGAAGGAGTACAAGCAATAGAATTCGATTGTGTTATATGATAGAGAAAAGTTGATGGAAAAGCCCAAAATGCACTCCAATGGGTTGGTCTCCCTCCTAAGTGGAAGAAATTGAAGCAGACAGTTTACTGGCCTGCAAGAAGATTAAAGAATTTCAGCAAACCTCTGCAGGAGAGAGTCTTGAAGGGGGATTAAAATTACACTTTTTTACATTCAGGCAAATCTATTAGCAGTCACTACTCTCTCGTAAAGTAGCCATTAGAGACGAACATACCCAGAAGGAAACATATCGCCACAGCTGCCCCATCCCCAGTCAGGGCCCAAGTATAGCAACACTTATACATTCCGTATAGGGTCACACTCCCCAGCTGCGCAAAGGGAACTCCAGACCCTTTTAGGAAGTGAATACTGAGGGTGATAGCACGAGTTTGTGACCGCCACATAGCTACTGCATATTAAGGAGGTTAGGAAAACGTTGCTTTATGTAGGGTCTCGGTGGAAGTGACCCAATCAGTTGCAACCTGACTGGTTCCTTGTGCCCTTGACAGTAACCATTTTTATTGAAGGCTGCAGCCAACCAGCTGAAGAGTTAAGAACTTGCAAGCTGCTTCAAGACCAAAGACTTTGCTGTGCTGCTAACCTGAGACCCTGCTGCTAATATGGCTCCTTCAGGGTAGGATGTGTGACCTGAATGTAGCTTTGTGACCCCCAACTTGAGCCCTCTCAGCGAGGAAAGCCCTCGTGAGAAATGATTTTGTATGCCATTAGTTGTATCCGGTGAGGCTACCGCCTCACCGGATACAACAGGAAGGCACCTTCCAGCATTTTATTCTATGCCTTCAATTTTTACTACATAAGTGAGTATCTTACAACACAGCAAGGCAGGGAATTCTGACTTGGAACAGAATACATCAAAACACACCTGAAGGGCACACACCCAAAAGAGCCCAGAATACTACAACCATAACTACAATTACAATCTATACACATAGATGTTGACCCTACCACCAAAGCGTCACAACGGGATAAGTAAACCAAAAGACTGTGACACCCACTAAAACAAAGATGGAGGGGTCCTAGGGAGCAGGTTTAATATATGAAAAATACAGCACATAATGAAGATCCACATACAAGGATGGACAAGTAAACCAAGATATAAAACACCATTAGACTAGATATGGAAGGATCATGATGCTCGGCACCCAGGCCTTGTGAAGATTATGAGCACACATAAACCCAGATGCTGGGCTAAGGGGGTGCCATCTCGTGAAAATCGAGCTGAGTTAGACCCCCACCTCAGTTCGTGGCACAACAATACTGCAAATGTGGTTTAGAATGTGCCATACAAGAACCCAGCTAACATAACATAACATAACATGACCAGTGAATTTCTTTTTCTTGAGAGAGACTGTGTCAATAGCCAATCATGAATTGCCTGTTAACAGTTGTGAAAGAA
>JASBQP010221689.1:0-14915 GCA_030265095.1 Desmognathus fuscus
TTATATAGCGCTTCATGTCCGCAGACTTCTAAGCGCTGTATGACAGATGGCACTATCACCCACTTATATTTTTTGTCGTTATTTTTTTTGTGGTACTCAATTTATTGACCTCGGAAGGATGAAGGGCTGAGTCGGCCCTGCCGGGATTCGAACCTGCGCACAGATGTCAGAACGAGTGCTCAACTCGTTGTGCTATCAGACCGCCAATTTAATGCTTCTAGTGATGTTGCTATCGATATTGCCACTGGTTATTGTTTTTTTTTAACAGCTGTAAAATTCCTATACTTTAAGAAAAAAGAGACAGAAGAGAGAGAAAAGGGGAAGGGAAGGGAAAGAGAGGAAAAAGGGAAAAGAAAGGGGAAAGGAAAAAAGAAAAAAATGTATTACACTGTATAATGTATCGATTTATCAAGAGAAGGTTGTATATAATTGTCACTCGATTGAAATGTACTTGGCAGCTTTCTCAGTCACAGCAATATCTATGTCCAAAATCAAGAGGGTGGAATGGGCGGGGGGAGGGAGAAGAAGGAAAAAAAAGTGGAGGAGAAGTGAAAAAAAGAAAGAGAATAAAGGGAAGGGGAATAGGGGGGGGGAAAGGAAAAGATCTAATGAGACCGACACGACACATTACCCCCTTGTCCTCCAACAAAATTCATACAGTTCCCATATACGACTACCCATCCCAGTCACAACCCCTTAGGTGCGGCACAGCGGAGGAACTCAAGCTTACCCCAATTGAGCTTACTCCTCTCCTTAAAGAGGTCAAGCAAAAATTCTTTTTTTTTTTTCAATCATTCCCCTGGTACTCTCATGCATCCCCCTTACCTTTAAAGCAACTTCGGATATCTGAGTGAGCAGTTAGAGTACTTTTTTTTATTCTCTCCCTCTTCTTCTCCTTTTCCCTATACTAACCATCAAAATATACCTGCCCCTATACCTACCGTAAGAGTTCGCCTCACAACACCTAAACAGAATGTCTAATATCAAAATAATTTCCGCAAATGTAAATGGCATGAATTCTTATGTGAAGCGGAAAAAAATACTGTCATACTTGTCCTCAAAAAAGGCCGATATTGCCCTTTTACAAGAAACCCACCTTATTAAGAAAGAAGGCGATAAACTCGAGAGAGAGAGACTGGGTCGGCAAATCCCTATCAAGTTGCAGAGGGGAAGGGAAAAAAGCAGGAGTAGCCATACTAATTAATAAAAAACTCCAATATTCAATAGAAAAGCATTGGAACGATGATGAAGGAGAATAATATTGGCCCAAATAAAAGTACAAGACACCACTATAATCACAGGTTCAATATATGCTCCTACTGGAGATAAACAAAACTTCTTAGCAAACTTAGCCAATATTCTGTTGGAAACAGGAAATTTTCCAATTCTTTTAGGAGGAGACTGGAACCTAGTCATAGAACCATTACTAGATAGATCAGGTAAACCAAACCTTAAACCAGACGCAGACAGATCCATGCTGACGGATATCATGAACGATTTTAGCCTGATTGAACCATGGAGACTGTTACATCCATGTGAAAGACAATACTCCTTTATCTCATGTGTTCATGGCACGTGTTCTAGATTAGACTTCTTCTCCCTATCTACATCATTGCTGCAAGATATACTGAGGTGCGATACAATAGAATGGGCCTTTTCAGACCACGCCACAACTTCATTAACTCTATCCCTTCCAAGAGAATCCCAACATCAGAAAAGATGGAAACTCAATGTGGGTAACATCAGATCTGTAGAAGATTAAGAAAAAATTCAGAAATATATAGTGGACTTCTTAAATATAAATAAAAATTCAGTACAATCTGCAGAGGTGCTATGGGCATCCTGCAAGGCCTACTTAAGAGGTCTTCCAATTAGAAACGCAGCCTCAAAAAAAAGCCCAGTGATCTGAAATACCCATATTAGAGAAGACCATTGAAACTCTCCAGTTCTTACTACTCCAAACCAAATAATACATTAAATGAGCTCCTCACAAACAAAAGGAAACTAAATGATATACTAACCCAAGAAGCAGAATACTCTATTCAGAATCAAACAAAGGCACTATGTTCATGGGGACAAAGCTAGTAAGCCTTTAGCATCACAAATTTAAAAGAAAGAAGCACTCTCCCAACATCCCTGCCATCTCTTTATCCAATGGCACGCTACTTACCAAACCCTGACATTACCAAAGAATTTGCCTCCTTTTATAAAGATCTATATAAATCACAAACTACTAAAAATGAAATACTAGAAGAGGATTTCTTTAAATCTTTGAATATCCCTAAAATCACACAAGAACAAGCAGCCTCACTGGGTAATCCTATAACGATTCAAGAGATAATAAATGTTATTAAAAAACTTCCCAACAACAAGGCCCCCGGAGATGATGGATTCCCTGCTGAATTCTATAAAGCCTGCTCCTCAGAAATAGCCCGTATACTCAAAGAGGTATACCGAGAAGCAGAACAAGAGAGCAGCTTCAGAAACGAATCCAACAAAGCTATCATAACAGTCATCCCTAAACCCAACCATGACCCGAAGGAATGCAAAAATTACAGACCCATTTCCCTAATTAATGCTGATCCCAAAATTTACGCCAAAATTCATGCAGACCGCCTAAGTAAACTAATCCCTAACATAGATAAACACCAGGTAGTCAAGCAATTCAAGGAGACTTCTACTAGACATATTTTGGCTTCAACGAAATAAAATACAGCCAGCAAAACCCATCACCCTTGATGCTGAAAAGCATTTGATAGAGTAGAATGGGACTATCTTTACTTTACTTTACTTTATATTTATATAGCGCCAGCAAACCCGTGGGCATCAGAGCGCTCGGAAGATGGTAGGTAAGGTGGGAAAGCAGGACCTGATTAGAATAATGAGTTCCAGCACGGAAGGATAGGGGTATACAGGATCCATGCAAACATTTAAGCAAATAACACGGTCTTCAGTAATTTCCTGAACTTGGTCAGATTCTGTTCACACCTTATATTTGGTGGAAGTGAGTTCCATGTATGGGGGGCAATATAGTCAAACGCTAGTCCGCCCCCGGTTTTAAGTCTGACTCTGGGGACAAAGTTAGAATTGTTGGAACGTAGAGTTCTCGACTCCTTCCTAAAAGTGAGTCTATCTTTTAGATAGCTGGGGGCTGATCCGAATAGCGCCTTGTGCGTGAAAGTCAGTATTCTGAACTTAATGCGGGCGTCCATTGGAAGCCAGTGTAGATCTCTGCGAGCCTGTGAGACATGATCAGTTTTGCCAAGGCCGGTAACGACACGAACAGCAGAATTCTGCAAAGTTTGAGAACAATGGGACGTTTTAACCAGGGCAATGAATTTATTAACAAAATTAAAACATACAACAACCCCTCTCCTTCAGTAAGTTGTGGCGGCAACTTGTCTCAACCTTTTATGATACACAGAGGAACTAGACAAGGCTGTCCACTTTCCCCACTGTTATTCCTCATCGCTCTGGAGCCTTTGGCCATTAAAATAAGAGAAACAAAAGAAATTAAAGGAATCAATACCCCCATTGGTGAAACAAAGGCCTTATTGTATGCGACAACATCATATTAACACTCTTGAGCCCAAAAACGTCCATAAAACACTTAATCTCGACCATAGATGCTTTCTCCCCTTTTTCAGGAAATAAAATTAATTGGGATAAATCTGAAATTTTCCCAATCTCAGTAGGGACTGTTATCCAAAACTATAAAACTGACGGCTTCGTATTAGCCACTTCCAAAAGTAAATACTTAGGGATAGAAATAACGAGGCAAATTGACTCCATATTGTATCACAACCTCAAACTCGCTTGGACAAAACTGAAAGCTGACATGGCAAGATGGTCAAAACAAGAACTCTCATTCTGGGGAAACTGCCAAATTACAAAAATGATGATCGCGCCCAAATCGAACTACATCATCAGCATGCTTCCTCTCTCAATACCCCTAACATTTATTAGACAAATTGACAAAGAAATAAGGGAATTTGTCTGGAACTCCAAAAAAACCGAGGCTGAGTAAACCCAAAATGTATGCCCCCAACAACAAAGGGGGTCTCAAAATACCCAGCATGGAAATATACTATCACACCCACTAGCTGTCGTATTTAAAACATTTATTCCTTCTAACAGAACCTCCCCCCTGGCTAAAACTAGAGGCAAAATCAATAGGTGTAAACACCTCACTACAACTAATCTACTCCCACAGGAACAGAGGAGTCAACCTGATCACACTTAGATCAACATGGAATTCTTGGGATTCCATTCACAAAAAATTAAAAATCCATCACTTCTTTCATATAAACGCCCCCCTCTGGGAGAACAGCATTCTTAAAGACTCCAAAACTGGCAAACACAGCTCTCAATGGTCTTGTAAAGGGATTACAGAAATAAAGGACATTATAGAGCACCAGAAAATACTCCCTTTCAATCAAATACAAGAAAAATACCAAATTCCCAGAAATCAAAAATGGTGTTATAATGAAATCAAACCGATCATTATCCATAATATGAACAAATTAAAAAACTGGCAAACACCCTCCCCCATACTCAGTTTGATGTCATCTGTAAATCTTCAGTATAAACCAGTCTCGTTAATTTACAACAAAATAATAGACATTTTATTTGCACAAGAGACAACCAAGTCAATTAGAACGTACTGGCAAAACACACTTAACACCCACCTAAATGAAGATAGCTGGAACTCTATTCTTCAGAATAGAGACAAGCCCATAGTAAACGCTAAACTCAAATTCTGTCACTATAAAATCGTAATGGGATGGCACTGGACGCCTGCAAAATTAGCTAAATTAGGATAAGACCCAGAAGCAGACTGTTGGAGATGCCACCAAGGTCATGCAAACATCATCCACATTCTTATTCATTGCCCAGGCCTTACCACCTATTGGAAAGAGATACAACTCACCATAAACAACATTTTCCATTTGCAGATAAACGTATCCCCTGTCTTGATCCTCCTCCATCACTTCCCTAACTTCCCAAACATTAATCCCTTCAACATAAGATGGATAATAAATGCACTGACCTTCGCAAACCTAATTACCCTCAGATTATGGAAATCGGCATCCATACCGTCTGTGGATACCTGGAAAGAAGAAATGCTACAGATAGCTAAATATGAAAAAATATATTACAGATTATCCAATCAAGCGGAAACCTACTCTAGAATATGGGATCCGTTTATTGTATACCTAGAACATGGCTCGTAAAGACACAGAATTAGTAAACACCAAAAGGGAAGAAGGGAGTATGAGAGTAGGGGAAGGGAAGAAAGGAAAGAGAAAGGAAAAGGAAAAGGAGACAAAAAGGGGAATTAAGCAGAAGAGAGAGAAGAGACAGGGAGGAAAAGGGGAAAAAGAAAGAGGAGGAAGGAGAAGGAGGGAGAGAAACAGAGCCATGGCTCTCCCTTTTTTTTCTTTTTCACTCAGATTTTTACTCAGATCATCACCATCATTGGCGGCTGAATTCAAGAATCTGCTTTCCAAAAACATTAGTCCAATACCCTGGAAACAGATAGAAGTCCTTCAATACCTCTCCGTACTGACCGACCAGGGCAGTCATTAATTTAATCTATTTTAATGAATAATCAACCTTTATAAAGTACAGTCTGTAAAGGAAACATACAGATCTCTGGAACCCAATCCCCCAATATTGCATTACAATAATGTACAATTCATACATCCATAGACTCAGACAATAATCTTTACCTGTTATGTGTACCTTCTTACAGCTAATCAATAGTATATTGAAATTGTTAATTTGGTATGGTTGTACCTTCAGTTGATTAATGTTATAATCCCAGACAACTCATTGTGTGCCTCCTAAGAAGATACCAAGCACAGCAAATAATGAATTTAGTTAAAAACAAAAAGGTGCCTTTATATTTGATGGGAAAAAAATCTACATATCTGCAGACTTTGCACCGGAAACAATGGAAGTAAGGAAAACATTCTTAAACTTAAGACCTGATCTCAGGAAAAAGAACATTAAGTTTGTGCTCCTCTCACCGGCCAAAATGATAATAACTTTCAATAATGAGACTAAAATCTATGAGGACCCAGAGGACTTAAAAAAGGATTTACAAGACTGGCAATCGGATGAAACTGATTCGGACATGAACCTATCATTCTCCAGAAAAAGAGGAAGAGAGGTTCCGAGGATCTCCCAAGAAAATACAGACAGGATCACCAACCAAACGCCTAAGACACCAATAATCAAGAAACTACCTCTCACCAGATCCTCTTCACTTCAGGACATTGACTGCATTGAGTCGAGCGATAAGATCAGTAATGACCTGTGAGCTCCCCTCAAAAAGAAATAACAAAAGAAGGTCCATACATCACTTACCCAAGCAACTAATCCTCTAACACACAGACCCTCTACTGAGAGATACTAATTAGTAATCAAGCTCTAGATCACTAATTCAAATTCTTAATTCAGAACTCTTCACCCCTTACTAATTACTCCATCCTAACAACATTCCCACTAGCAATCTGCTAATAGAATCCTCAAGATGGTCTTCTCTACTGACTGGTGAGTATTAACCGAATAGCTAATCTCATTAATAGGCTACTATTAATTCCCCAAATCTATTAAATGTAACAACGTGTATACTCCTGCCTTTGAAGGACACTATTCAAAGCTGATGAGTGATGAACTATTATCATATCTGCAAATAGTATATCCAGTGACATTAATATACCACAGGATACACTAACCAACACACCATAAGAAATGTGATTTTCTATGTCAATATGTATGATTCATTTTCAGAGCAACTTTCTCCCCTTTCATACATATCCTGTAATTATATACTACTGACCTTGCATTGCTCTAAGGTTATTTGAGTATTTTGTTATAGTTCCATGCCCACATGCTTAGTGGGTTTACCAAGCTGTTAATATCTTGAATAATGTTGTCTATACTTAAAATAATACTGTTGAATGATACACACCTCAGGGAAATGCTTTAAACATACTAATGAATTCAAATGAATGAAGAGCTCCACAGTTAACCGTTTGAATATATCCTCTAACCCCAATAAGCGGAAGAATGTACTGCTCATCTGTGAAATAACCTGGTCGCACTTACTGTATACTATATCATCCTACATAAGAAGCACACCTCACACTACAACTCCCCCTCCTTTCGTAGATGAATATATTGCCACTGCTCTAGTTGAAGAAAACCCTTGAGGCCCAGTATTATCTGCCGAACTGACCAAAATCTCTCACCAATACCATACACTATACTCCCAGTAAGGCCAGCTCGTACACACACATGTAGTGATTATTCTTGCACTACGACTCAATTCTCTCCACTCTTCATGAAGCCAAATATTACATAACTAAAACGGCCCATCCATACTTTAGCTCTGGGCCGCTATCATCTCTTCCCGGTGCCAGAGGTCTACCCATCGCCCATAATACTTCTGTGCACCTTAGGAAACCTATTCCCATAAACCTAAAACCCAACCTGAAGGAATATTAATCCCCAAGCTCTGGAATAAGACACCCCAACCCTTTCTGACACTCTGCACCCCCTCTTTCCATCTTCCTTCTCTTTCACATTCACCTGCCCTTTTCAGGCCTTTTTTTTTCTTTCTTCTCAAGAATGGCATTTATTAAAATTATGTCGATTAATGTTAATGGTATGAATTCCAATGTCGAGAGGAAAAAAGTTCTATCGTACTTAGCATCAAAGAAAACAGACATAGCCCTTATACAAGAAACGCACCTCCTTCTCTCATTAGACTTCAACAAGTTGAAACCGGTCTCCACAATATACAGCACACTTATAAACTTACTGTATGGCCTAGAGTTAAGCAGAATTTTAAAAAACTATTGGCAAAAGGCGCTCTCCAAAACATACAACGATGGTGCCTGGAAATCTCTGATGAACAATAGGAGCAAAGCTATAATAGATGCAAAATTCAAATTCAGTCAATTTAAGATTCTGATGGAATGGCATTGGACCCCAGCCAAATTACAAAGAAAAGGTCTAGCTGAAGAGGCAAACTGCTGGAGATGTAACAGCGCACAGGCAGATATAGTGCATATGCTCTGGTCTTGCTCCAAGGTCGCTCCCCTATGGATCCAAATACCAAATCTAGTCAATAGCGCACTAAACATCAATATTCAGCTCTCACCTCTCATGATCTTTCTAAATGACTATACTGAAGCGACTCCCCCACCTCTGAAACATAAAAATTGGATCAATATAGTCATAGCCATAACCGAAGCGAGTATACTGAGGCATTGGAAATCTCCTATAACACCCTCTATAGAGCAACTAAAGGAAGAACTAACCAAATTAGCCTCTTATGAAAAAGTACACTACAGGTTAAGCGATAGAATGGACAAATTCAATCACATATGGGGACCATTCCCAGAGCATATCTCCTCTTGACATAGTCAAATAAATGCCTACATACACATCTCAACTTTTTTTTTCTCTTATTTTCTCTCCTCTACTATATCCCTCCTTTCTCTCCTCTTCCTCTCCCCCACTAGTATTCCTTACTGTACACCCTAAAATGAGTACCCATACATCAAGCCCCATCTCCCATCAAGTACATCACTACTTACTTCGATGCAGCAGACTAAAGTCATACTGACACACCGCATCCCTACATAGTTTCCCAAAAAGTGTGACCAGCACACCAGTTCTTATTACCTACCCAGTTGATCCCCACCCCTTTGGTTTTATGTTAAACACAATGAACTCAGTAGACAGGCTATGTGCACTGTAATTACTCTACTAATGAACAGTTATTTGCGACAGTATAATGAATTTCCTTCACTTTTTTTTTAAATTTCCTACACTTGATGAACTGTTTTGCAATGAATGTATCGTTGACCATTTAAAAGAAATCAATAAAAATTATGTTTAAAAAAAAAATAATGTTATCTTGTATTCCTACACTTGATGAACTGTTCTGCAATGAATGTATCGTTGACCATTTAAATTAAATCAATAAAAATTATGTTTTAAAATATATATATTATATTGTATTGTATTGTTACCTTTAAAAAATTCAATAAAAGATATAAATAAAAAAAGGAAAAACAAAGGGAGCTCAAGAGAGAGCGGCGTACGCTCTGCGTGCATGTTGCTAAGCAACAGCGCAACGTCCCATGCGGAGGGAAGCCGGCAGCGTGGATACGTAGTGGGCGGAGCTCCGTTGAAGGTGACGCAGTACGCATTAACGCGAGAGTTTAGAAGCGGAAACGGTCTCGATCCTCTACAGCTGGTCGAGTGCTCTGGCTCTTACGCGGGGCGTCGGCTTATGCCCCCTGGGGTTGTGGGAGGTGGAAGAGAAAGTGCGCGAGACACCAAAACAAGGAAATTAAGGGCAAAACCCACTGTTCCCCACTTCCGGGTTGTATTGTGACTGGCATTCCTAATGGCAGCACGGTTGACGTGCCGCTCGCGGCGACGGGGGCAGCTGTCTCTGGCGTCGCGCGCGGTGTGCCGGCAGAGGGCTCTGAGGCTGCGCACAGCACCCCACGTGGGCCTGAAGTGAGCAGCGCGCGAGTGCAGTCTGTGCGTATCTCATTGTGCCTCAGTGCCGCACACTAATGGGCACAGCTGTGGGGGGGAGGGGAGTAATTTAAGGGGCCTGATTACGTTTGAGTATACGTTTGTTATTTCCCATTGTAGTCAATGGGAAACAACAAACGTACACTCTACTTTGTGAATCAGGCGCAATGTGTGCAGCGCCTCACAGTAATGGGCACTTGGGGGGTGGGGGGGGATGTACTTTGCTCTCGTTTAGTCTGTGCAGCTTAAACTAGACCGAACTGGTGCATGCTGTGCCAGTGTGCACTGCTCGTTATGGTGCACAGCAGGGCGGGGGCGGGAGCACTGCATCACTAGTATTTCACTTTAAGCAGCCTTTGGTGGGTATATTAATTGCGGTCAGGCCTTTTGCATTGCTGAGTGCTGTGTCAGCAGTAGATATCCGTCTTCTAACCTCCAAGTGTGTTTCAGTGACCCTGGGCCCCCTACCCCCTGCCGTGTGTAGGTGCCCCAGGCACACTACACTGCGCAAACTGCTGTCCTGCAGCTGATAAGGCAGAGAGTCACAGGGTTGGAACTTGGCCTCTTACTGTAGCCTTCCTTGGTGGCCTGCAGGTTAGAGCGCCAGGATGTGTGCCAGAAGGTGCAGGGTTCGATCCCTGCATCCCCCGCATCTTTTCATCTTTAACATTTAGGAGATGTGCTCTATAAGAGGGTTAGAAATACAGATTCATTCGATCTGGCTGTTGGTGGCTCAGCGGCTTGAACATTCGCCTGGGGTGCTGGACGTCCTGGGTTCTAGTACTAGCTCAGACAGTGCTAGGATGGCGCAGAGTAGGCAAGTTGGTGGGTGGATGTGGGCGGGGTAGCTTTAGTTTAGACTCGGTGACTGAAGGTGTTCTCGGGCTTGAGAGTTTCGCGGTCAGCAAGAGCCACCAGCGGCTGGGTTTTAGTACTTTTTACAAAATATGCAAATTAGCACTTCCAAATTAATTTAAAAGTACCTATTTCAGATTTTATTGCACAGCAACAACCTTGGCTCTAGTGGGATTCGAACCCACGACCTCTCGTTTAGGAAGCCCAGCACTTCACCACTAGCCCACAAGTGCTGTTTGGTCGAAGTAGTTCAAGAAATATATTTCACCTTCTCATGCGATCATCATACCGAGAGTGAGGGCGTGCATTATAAGGGTGAGCGAGCAGAGACGCAGCAGCACCAGATATTGCAATGTCCCAGGGGTTAGATACCTGAGCTCATGTACAGCAGGTGCAGAGTTCACGTCTTCCTAAGTACCTTTAGCTGGCTAATTTATAAACTGTGAATTCAGTTCAACGTTATTTTTAATTAGGTTAAAAGTAGCTCTTTGATTAAACAAAGGCCAGCACTGTGATTTCAACCCACAAGCTTTTCAGCCAGACACCCAGCACCTCAGCAGATCCCAGGTTCTTCTCGTTTAGAGCACTTCAGAAGCATTATTTCGTCTGTTGAAACACTGTCAGCCTTAGAATGCAATGATGTATTATAAGGGTGAGAAAGATAAAAAGTAACACAATCTCATGTTGGAATAGCCCCCGTGGGAGGCAGTGACAGAGTCCATGTAGACTAGGGTCTGGCAGGTATAGACTGATGTATTACGTTAGCATGTGAGCTCTGCTGAAAGGAGCCACCCCCCACGCCAAGGATGCAGATAGCGCAGCCCCAGGGACACAGGCAAGAGCTGGTGCAAGGCAAGAACTGGGGCACCCCAAGGCAAGGTACCCAGAGACAAGCTCAGCTGCACCCAAGACAACAATTACCAAAAACAAACGCAGAGCATTCTGCACAAACATGTACCGGAGCAGCATGCAAGCCAGCAGTGAGGATCCATCAGCCCAAATGTATTTCTTGTTCAACAGATTGGCGTTAATATTTTTATTTTCCTTTTGAATATCTATGTTTATTCGTTTGGTAATTGGTACAGAGTAAACAGAATAAACAGAAACACAGTATAGGCAAGCAGCAGCAACAATATGTACTACAAACAATACAACAACATACAGGAGTATTATAGAAATTGAAATATGTATATGGTGCTGCAACACCCTGAATAATTAAATCAAACAACACGTGATTGTGCTCAGTTTAATGTTTTATTGGTATTACAGACCGCGTCAGAGTACATGGAGCATTGGATTGCACCCTGGGCACCAACAGGGCGACAGTTATTGTGGCTGCAGCAGCCAGCCCTAAATACTATTGTGCATTAAGGCCCAGGAGTGTAGAGCGCCTGAGAGTTCTGCTATGGCCTGAGAGGGGCCATTAGTGACTCAGGTTACACTGTGTGAGACCAGGGGAGAGGGGAGGAAAGGAGGAGGGGGGGAAGAGAAAGTGGGCGAGAGGAAAGGAGAGGGCTGCGAGAAGTACCAGGTGCCCTAGGCGGCTGCAGGGAGTCCCAGGTGTCCTAGGCACGCACAAGGAGTCAGAGGTGCCCTAGGCGGGCGCACAGTATATTCCTCTGTGTGAGTTGCTGTCCGGGGGGTGTGGGATAGCAGCCCAAAAAACAACAATATGCTAAGGTCACATGGGCACGTCATGCGTATCAAGGTGTTGCCACCGCGCGAGGTGTGCACGAGATTACAGTTGCTCTGCTGCACCAGGCGGGGGAAAAAAGCTAAATTGAGGCACAAAAAACCCTAAAAGGAGGAAAATACTAGAAGGTTCCTCTCCCTGATGTTCCAAGCTTCACAAAGAACATAAAATCAACATTGGAAAAAGGGGATCTTTGAGAGGTGCTGTTGCGTGCCAAAAAAGAGAATCCTCTGCCGCCGCCGCTCGCACACCCACGCAGGATAAATAAGGCAAGATCTTATCCTCTTCTTAGAGGTGCCGCCGACTGGGGATCTAGAACCCGCCACTCTGCAGGTCGCTAGTAGCCGCGGTGCGTGCCGGCTGGAAGTCGTCCCCGCGGCGCGTTCTCCGCCGCTCGGAGCAGGAGCGGGGAGCGGGTGTTGGCTGTCGGGCGGGGGCGTGCGGCGGGCGGGTGAGCCCAATAAAAAGAGCCGCACCAGAGTCACCTGCTGAACGTGTGGGCGGGAGGCCCTTGTCTGGAGACCAGCTGGGTAAAAACAATGCTTCTCTGCAGGGCGCAGTCCACATAATCTCACATCACCATGCTACAGGATAGCTGTCTGGGCCAATTATAGACTTCCTACTCCCCAGGCTCCTAACAGAGACTCAAAATTGGTCAGTCACAAAAATATACACTTGTGGAAAAGACCAATTTTCAAATAATTTACCTACAGACTTGACTAGAGCACTAATTAAGGGACAAAACCAAGGAGACCTTATATCTCTTTCCCTGTCGTACCAAACCTCAGGACTTTAAAAAAGGCCCCATACCTATTGTGACCTCAACTACCATTACTTACAGAGCCTGAAAAATCCTTACGCCTTTAAGCAATAACAATTTAAACACAGAGACTTACTAATACAAAGCATCCTTTGAAAGGAAATTCTCCAACAATAAGAGTAGTACCACTGGTACAGATAGAGCATCTTCCTCTGCTCTCTGATATAGCTGTTCTACAATTTTCAAGCATAAGGTCGCAAACAACCATGGCCGCCCATAAAGGCACAAAAAACCCTCGAGCAGTAGTCTAAACAATCATAACAGCTCTAATGGAACCGCACATGGAGATCTTCACAAAGGAGAAGCCTGGCAGAATGAATCTCCTAAACATTTGGAGACACAAGCACATGAATCAACCAAGAAATCTCCCATCACTCTTGAAACTGTGTTTCAGAGCCTCACAATTATAAACAACAAGCTGGACTGCCTTAGCAATAAGCAAACAGTCATGTAAGAAACTTTTCTCGGAATCAGCTCTGAAATAGGAGGTTTGTTCAAAGAATAGAGAATATGGAAGAGCGATTATCAATGCTTGAAAAAGACAAAATAAACACTACAAACCTGCAGTCACAAATTGACTTACTTAAAGAAGCCAAGACAGACCTAGAGAACCGGAACATAAGAAACAATATAAGATTCCATGGCATCCCCGAAGGAGTAGTAAGGGGCAACTCACTCTTGTTCATGACAAATTGGATCCCTAAACTACTAAAAATGAACTTTGAACCGGCTTTAGAACTACAAGCCGCTCACAGAATAAGCACAAAAGACCAGTCAAATGAAACAAAAACAGGCCGGCCACGACAGATGATTATCTGCATGATGCGCAGGAATCAAACTGAAGAAATTCTTCAGAAAGCAAAGTCTCAAAAAGGCCCCTTCAGCTTTGACAACCATAAAATCTACGTCTCCGCTGACTTCGCCCCAGAAACCATGGAGACAAGAAAACAATTTTTAGGCCTACGCTCCACCCTAAAAGAATTCAACATAAAATATGGCTTACTTTCACTAGTCAAAATGATCACAACATTGGGAGAAGAAACGAGAATATTCTCAAAACCAGAGGACCTTAAGATATACCTATCCAGATTAACCTCAGAAGACATGGACACCTCCATCTCAAAGAAAATAGAGAGCGACACTAATGGCGTCACTCCAGTAGACCCTAAATCGCCCTCACGGACTAGAGAACCATTCTTCTCCACCGATCATAACTACAATCAAGGCCTCTCACCTAGATCAAACTCCTGGCACTCCACATGGCACGACATGGAGAACAAAGACCGAAGCAAGAAAAAGAAAGAAGACTTAAGATCTCCTCTAAAGAAAAAATCAATAACATGAACACTTGAACCCCTCTTCATCTTTCCGCTTCATATCCTTTTAATAGATAATTCAGAGAAAGGAAAGAGTTCATTTAGGACCAATACCGAAGAATGGCTTCCAATTTCGATTGATATTAATGCATGTTTCCATAAACATATATATATATATATACACTCCTATTTCCATCTCATAACCATCCTTCTCACATTTGTCCTAACCCCATCCTATCTACAAGCCTCCTCCTTGCCTCGTGTTCCTTTTTCCCTCCAGCTCTTTCTACCCCTACCCCTCACTATACCATCAAATACTAACAACGTAGATATAATTACCTACAATACACCCCACTTTCTTTAATAATCGCTAATTCTTACAATCCATAGAACCTAAAAGAAGAGTTGTAATAACAAAGTAACAATAATACTAAACTCTTAACCCTTTCTAATAATATCAACAAACCTGCAACCCAAATCTTACTAACACTCGAAGTTAAGATAACAATGCCACAAAATCCTCACCTAAGTATGGGGATACCTTGAAACTGAAAAAAGCTAATGAACCAACATTTTACAAAGTATTTATAATAATAATACCAAGTGCTTATATAGCGCTTCATGTCCGCAGACTTCTAAGCGCTGTATGACAGATGGCACTATC
>JASBQP010277674.1:0-14810 GCA_030265095.1 Desmognathus fuscus
ATATGGTATGGGCCAGCGAGATTGGTGCACCCTCTTGTTAATTTCGCGGAGGTCCGCGCAAAGACGCCAACTACCGTTCGGTTTAAGAACTGCTAAAATCGGGGTGTTAAATGAGCTGTGAACCTTCCTTATGATTTTCCGTTCTTCCAGATTCTTTATGATTTCCGATATATCCTCAATGGAGGCCATGGGTAACCTGTATTGTCTCTGAAATACGGGGGGAAGGCTTGGATCTGTGGGGATTTTCATTACATGTAAATGAGTACCTCCACAATCGTATGAATCCCTGGAAAACACCTCCTGATGTTCAATAAACATCTGTCTCAATGCAGCTCTGTCGGCATCGGTGGTGCAGCCGTCAGCTTTTGCTATTTGTTCCTCCATTAGTTTTGTGAACCCGGGGAATATTTCAGGAGTAGCTAATTCGTATTGCTCTTCCAATTGTTGAGTTAAATCTTTCATGGTAGCGTTACAGCAATATTCAATGTCAGTCTCTTTGATTGAGAATACAATAGTGTCACCCTCTTGTTTGTGCTGCACACTAACCTCTTCCGACGGCAGTTCAGGGTATAAGGAATGAATTTGGAACCATCCCCCAGGGCGAGAATACATACTGTCTGAAATTACTTGTGATTCTTCATCGATCATGTCCCTAGTGGCCCCCAATATGGTATTAGTTAGGTCGACACTAGAATGTGTATCATAAACTGCTAAACCAATCACCGTGCCCTTGGGGATTGTTATTGTCTCTTCACCTTCATTATCAACAAGTATTTTGCAATTACCACTTTGTAAGTTCACTAACGCAGTGTATTTTGAAGATAAGCCGCGTGTTTTCCAACCCTCACTGACACTAATATATGCCTCTTTTGGGTCGGGACATCGTTGCTCCTTTTTCACTCGTAGGTATAGAGTAGCCTGTCGTGTGTATCCAGGAATTTCTACACTCCCGGTAGTAACCATTTCTGTAGCATATGGCAATATCTGGTCACTTTGTGTTGCTAATTCAGTATCACAGAACTCCATAGGTTGTCCACCCAATCGAGACCACAGCTCTCCGTTAATAACGTCGACAAATGCAACCATACGGTGTAAAATATCATTGGCTATACATATGTCATCAGGGCAACCATAAACAATCTGCATGTTGTGTTTTAATTTCTTTCCCCCAATATCAACTTCAATCATTGTTCGACCCAACACTGATTTTTCTGAAGTCACATTACTGGGATCTCTTTCATATGGGGTTACACGTATCATATTACCTCGGTCATGCAACTCCTGTACCATTTTTTCGCTAATGTAGGATCTTTCTGAGGTCAAGTCTAGTTTAGCTTTAACGGGGTTGGTTTCGCCCGCAATGTGTATAGGGAAGAACCAGTCATCTTCGACTTTCTCCATCGGTACCAGTACTTTTATCGGGGTAAATTTATTAATTTTTGTTTTAGGTCGCCTCTGTTTCTCCGCAGAGAACTTCAGACAGTCTTCTTCAATCTGGGATTCCCATTTTCTATTGGAATCTAGCAATACTGTGGACTGCCGTTGGCCATGTTTGTTTTGTTTGTCGGGATTTTTAGTAATGACTGTGACCTCGGGGTTCTGTGAGTTCCTAAAATATATTTCTATCGAGTCGGTACGACGTTCTACCACGTGGACACGTGTGTCATTATTTTTGTTTGTTTCAGTTTTTCGGAGGGGGATGGGGCGTTTTACCTGAGCCCACAATACCCCGTTAAAGTAGTCTATAAGAGGTGATAAACGGCTAAGTAAATCTCCACCTAAGATTACGTCGACTGAATCTAAATCCACCACTACCATAGGATGCTTCATACCATGTTTTCCTAAATTAATCTCGACCTCGGCTATGCCTAACATGGGCACTTCCTCACCATTGACACTGTGCAATTTCCCTATGGGTGTGATTAGTTGCGTGATTTCCTCATCGGTTCTATCCTGGTTAATAAACCAAAAGATTTTCTTGGAGATGAGGGTAGCCTCGGACCCAGAATCCAATAAGGCTTCCACATTCCATCTGTCTCTCAATTTAACTTGTGCATAATGTCGATCATTTTCCTCGCGCAGTTCACACACAAAGTGTGAATTTTTAATCATTTCTTTTTTCATTACATCGATCACTTTTTGTTGAATTCTTTGTGGTTGGGACAAGGTGGGTTTGTTCTTATTTTCCTTGTTTATCGCGGAACAAACTCGCGTTGTCCCTTCGCATGCCTCCTCTTCCCTAGGGGCATTCAACTTTTTGGTTTCATGCTTATCGACGGTTGAAACCATATCGGCTACTTTGCATTGAGAATGTCGAAAATATCGTCCGTTTCGAACTTGCCCTATTTGCCCGGTCGAGAACCCGGTGAGTCATTGCTCCGGGCGAGGGATGTCACGTTCGGTTGTCTCACTCTTGCTTACGGCATTCACTCGTGAACTAGACTCCGTGTTTTGAGTAAGTCGTTGATGAAAGTGTTGGCTCAATTCATTAAGCTGCTCTTCAAGAGCCTGCAGGCGATTAGGTCGCCGTGGGGAACGTGGGCGTTCATCCCATCGTTGATATCGATCTCGGTTGTCGGGAGAGTTTCTCTTGTCGTACCCTTCGCGGGAATCATGATTACCACGCCTATACTGCCTGTATTCCGGCTGATCATATCCCCCTTGTCGATAGGTGTTCGGGGCATTCCTGTCCCTTCCTCTGGGATTGTACTGTTCCCTTTCGCCTCTCCCCATATCTCGGGGTTGTTCCCTGTCTCTGTTCCCCTCGGTGCGTGCCTCGGTTTGGGTTCCCTTGGGTCGATACACGAAGTTGGGTATGGGATTATTCCCCCGGTACCGAGGACTGATTGTACTCTTTGCTTCAATCTCTCTGGCGGGCCCTTCATGCGTTTTCCTTTCGGGGCTCCTCCTCTGTTCTCTCTCTCTTGGTGCCGGCCGTGGTTTATTACCGCCGGTTTCAAAAGGTAGCTCTTTTTCTCTGCTAACCTCACAAACCTTACTAGGTTTCTGTTTGTCTTTCCCTTCGGTATTTTCTTCTGTTCTACTCACATCGTAGATGCTCTTGGCTTGTTTATAAATCCAATCGATAGATCGATCTTCATTATAATCACGCGCCAGCTGGGTGCGTATATTTTTCGGCAAGCCATAGAAAAAAGCGTCCTTGAATTGCTTAGTTTCTGTGTCTACTTCCTTCTGCACTTGTGCAAATGCATTTTTCAACTGTTGTAGGTAATCCCGAGGGTGTTGGTTGGATTCGCACTTTAAGTTCAGTGCGTGGCGCAGCGCCTCGTGGGCGTTCCTGTGCGGTGAAAAATGTTTAATCACTTCGCACCGGTACTCAGCCCATGTCTCGTAGTCTTTACTGTCAACACTCATAAAAAAGGACTGAGAGTCGGTAGCAAAGGTCCACGAGAGATAAGTTTTCAACTCTATGTCACTTCTCATATCCAATGTGAGCATAAGTCGTTGATAAAGGGATAAATGGTCTAATATAGAGCTACCTTTGTTATTTTTGGAAAACAAAGGCAACATTCCTCGTAGTGCTTTTATTGATTTTGCACTAGCATTGGGCGGCATCTCTGCCCCTGCCCTGTCATAATGACATCGTTCATTTTTTCTATTTTTGTTTTTATGTCTGCGCACCTCTGTCCATTCAGATTCAGACCCGTCGTCACTGTAGGGATTATACCGGGTATACCCATCTCTTTTCTGATCGTCCCGATAACTATCCCTCCGTGCCTTTGGAACTACGTTACCTTCTCTACGAGACCCCGCGCTATCCTCCGGATCGGTGGAATCATATTCCCCTCGTGTTTTGACAACCTCCGTTGTCGAGGGGCGGCGGCTAACAGTCTTGTAATTCCCGCCCTTAGGTAGGCGGGTCTGTAATTCCCTAATTTCCTCTTGGATTTCTTCGACTTGTTTCTTGAAACTGTCTCGTTCTTTTTCCAGACGAGATATTTTGCTTTCTCTTCGTTCAATACTTCTTTCCCTATCACGGATTGTGTCAGTAACCTCCCAATAACGATTCCTTGCATCTATTATGTCGGCTTTGTGTGATTCTATCTCCTCGCGGGTTTTTATTTTATCGGCTTCAAATTGTCTAATTTTATCCTGGCTTGAACTGTGATCGGCTTCCAGTTGCCTAATCTTCTCCTTACAGGAGCCGTCACAGTCAAAGCGAGGTTGTGGTTTATCTTTTCTCAGTTCCGTTTCTAAATCTTGTATTCTTTGTTGATAACCTTCACTGCGCCTGCGGTATTCATGGGCTTGAGCCTGTAGCTCACACAGAGAATTAACGTGCCCATTAGTGACTGTCCTCATGTTTTCTATATGATCATGGCAGATTCGTAGTTCCTGTTTTGCGCGCTCTAGCTCATCAGTAAGGTGCTGCACTTTAGCCTCGCCATCGCCTTTATCACCCTTTCCCTCAGAGTCATTCGGCACACTCCCATCTTTCTCACGGTCGCGCTGCATTTGTAATAATTGTTGATCTAGTGCATTTTTTTCTGTGAGAGCAGCCAGCAAATCTTCTTCAACATCTGCGAGTTTTACATGAAGTGCAGAAAATTCTTGTTTTAACACTTCGTGTTGATCATACAGTAACCCGTGGGCAAACCATAATCGCCCTGCCAGGCCACATATAGCTCTGGTCTTTTCTTTTTTCTCAGTTTTTGAGAATACATCGACCATAGATTGTACTAGGTAGCCCTGCTTATGGAATGTATCGGTGGGATATTTTCCTACCTCTTCCCATTGTTGATCAATCCAATCTTTGAGGTCTACTATTTTAGACCCAGAGTAAGCAAATAAATCGGACACTGTAGTGCCCTTCAGTTCCTCTAAAGGTAAAGTTTTGGCAGCCATTTTGTGTCGTTAGGGTTCTATATAAAGAACGCACACTTTTAATACTGATACGTCCGGGTGTCCCCTCCACTTGTCAGATACTATGTAGGATCATGTATCAGCAGTGTGCACAGACCTTAGACACAGACTACACAATAGGCAATAATCACGGAGACTTATTTTGGAAAAATAAGTGCGCTTATCTGGCACGTTTATTTGGGTAGAAAAACTATGTTACAGATAATAACCAATATACAGAACATACATTAGCAGCAATAAGGGGAATAACTATACTCAGGGTATCTCGGGGTTATAGCATTCGTTAGATTTCGGTCATTATTATTTGCCTAAGTCTCGCAAGAAGAAGAAGAAGAATTGTCTGCTTGTCTCGTACCTCTAAGTGGGGTTGTGTGTGTGTGTGGATGCGTAATAACTCACCTAGTTGTCTCTTAGTCAGGATTCGGTGAGGACGCCCAGATGGGAGCGTCCTCGGTCACTCACACAGCGTGCGAGTGTAGGCTATCAGTCAGGACGGGGCCCCAGCGACCCGGTTCGGCTCAGCAAGTCTCGGCTACTCGCTCGGATCTGGTCAGGGGTGGATTTGGCTTCTCGGATTCTGGGACAGACCGATGGGACTCGCAGTCAGCCTTCTGGAGTGTCAGACTCAGGGGATGCACAGCCGTGCTCCAGTCTGTTAGACCTGATACTGCCTTCGTCGTATCAGTCGGGCATTTCTTCTCGCCTAATGACAGATATGCCAAAAGGGAGTCTCCAGTCTGCCCAAGGCCAAGTCCCTTCGGTCACAGGAAAACGCCTCCCCACGAGCAGCGCTCTGGGGTCCTGTCTTGCAGCAGGATGCCGGTTCTCTCCCTCTGGGAGGATCCTCTTGTTATAGTATTTGCCAATTTTTGCAACATTAGTTTCGCATGGCACATTGCCCGGGCAGGAAGAACTAGATACTAGCTCCCCCGTTCCCTGGGAAAACGCAGCCTCTGCGCTTTTCGTATGTTGTCTGCCAAAAATGTGTGTGCCTGCGTCTCCGTCACCAGCCTCGTGATATTCATATTCCTCCCTGGTAAAGGAAGGTCAGGGCTGGGGCAGAGGAGTAGCATATTCTGTGTATCATTTTTGGATTTGTAATTTCTTTCTGCTTGGGAAAGAAAGGCCAAGGCTAGTGCAACCAGTAGCCTTCTCTGTTTGTCATTTTTGGGTTTGCAGTTTCTTTCTGCCTGAGAAAGGAAGGTCATTGCTGGGGCAGTGAGTATCCTTTCCTGTGTCATTTTGGGTTACAATTTCTTTCTGCTTTAGCAGAGCAAATTCGGTTCTCATGATCACTGTGGCTAAAGTGTGAATGCTCACAAGGTTATCTGTTAGGAATTAGAGCTGCGCGCTTTTCCCCCATTTTCGCTTACGCTGGCAGTTAGTAATGCAGAGCATTCAGTGCCTTTTAGTTAACAGTGACATGAGACCAATAACAAATCGAAAAATTTGGTGGGTGGGTTGTTTGCAGGCAAAATAGGCCTGACAATTCCCCCCTTTGGCACCCAAGTAACCTCGTTTCTGTGGGTGACAAGAAAACTAAATAGTGAAGAGAAGTAGAAAAATTTTCTAGAAAATCGTGCAGGGCTCGTCAGGTGACCCCCCTTCGGACTATGCGGGGCGGTTTGACCTGCAGAGTCAGACCACTGCGAGCTGTGTATTACGTTGCACCTTGTCTCTTTTCATTGCATGGCGAATGTAGACGTTATGGATCATAATTAGGATGGTGAGGGACAAAACCCATAGCGTCATGGCAGAACCCCAAAGAATTATTGACAAGTTTGACGTGGAGTCCTGGGTGCTTAATAGGGTAGAGTCTTCGTGTGAGAGTTTCAGGTCGGAAATTGAAATGTTATTTTGTTTAATCAGTAATTGAATTGAATGGGATCGTTTCTGATTGAGGACAAAGTCCAGGTCGTTATGGGTCGGTATGGAAATGGGTTTCATAGTATTAATTAATTCCATCGTACCTTCTAGTTCCATATTAGACACATAGAAGAGGGTTTCTGTCCCAACTGTCACTATTACGTCTTTGGGAACTATAGCTGTGAAAGTTGAGTATGGAATTGGCTTGATCACGAATGTACCATGTTTCGTGTAGGTAATAGTCATGTTGGGAGCATTTGTACTCACCAGCCACCGGTCGTGAACCAAGATGGCTTCTGTAATGATGTCAGTAGTGCGTGTAACAGTCACTTCGCAAAGAGTATTACCTGTAGAAGTATCCTCTAGACCACAAAGATAGCCCCCCTTTACTGGGGTGAAAGGACTACCAGGACATAGGTAATTTAGATCTTTGAATACTTGACAGGAATGTAGCTGAGGGATAAGGTACACGTCAGATGTGTTTTGATAAGCAATGAGAGTGGGAGAATTGATCTTAGTTTTTGTGTTCCCTTTCCATGTGCCAACATTGAGAATCTTTTTCAGTTGATAGATTCTGTCAGGTTTTACTAGTGGAATGTTGAGGAGAAAAGAAATGTGTAAACGGTCAATATCAATGTACATAGGAATTGCTGTTCCGGTCTCAAATGCTATCTTAATCTGTGTGGGATCAACATCAGGACCATGCATTGTGGCTAAGGCATTTTGTATTAGTTCAGTGTCAACAAAGTACAAAGGAATGTAGGCCTTAACCAAGTTATGTACACTCAATTCCAGTTGTCGCAGATATGTCTGTGTGAGAAACATGATAGGTTCAACAAAAGAGTAAAAAAGGTCTCTGGAGATCGAAGTGCGTTCATGTAGTTTCATGGAGTGATCCAGGCGCTCCGTCTGGATACTGGACAATACGATTGTATCCTTCACGATCTGTACCAGGTTTGTTGTATGGTCACGTTGGGTCGCCAGACTCTCCCTTATTTCTTTGATTGCCGCTTGCAGGTGGTTATTCTGCTGTTGTACTTCTTGAATGGATACCCTGTTCACTGCATTCATTGTACTTCCAACTACAGTCCCTACCACCGTCAGCAGTGCCATTACCCCCATTACAACAGCGGCAATTGCCCGTTTTGGTCTGCCAGGAGGTGGTTGCTGCTGTATGATTGTCTTTTCCGCCTGTGACAGGATATTTCTGATAGTGTCTCTGGTTCTCTCGATGTGCCTGTCGTACCACAACAGGATTTCAACATCAGAAATGTCTGTAAGAGATACAAATTTTTCTAATACTTTTTCTATGTCCAAGTCGACATACATCAATTGGTTAATAATACGGTGTTCAGTCAACAAGAGATTCGGAATCTCCTGCGTGATGATACCCGTCGTAGGGCCACGTGATAATGTAATTTGTGACCGCTGTGCCTGGCACAGGTTGGTTGGAAAAAGGAATAAATAAAAAAATAATGTTCGATACCAGTTGGAGTGATGAGAGGAAGTCGGGGATGCAGTCTGGCGACCATAAACTTTAGTGGTTCTGTGCAGGAACATCGCTGCGGCATAAAGGAATTAGCACAATCTAGGTATAGATAAAAAGAAGATATGTAAACATATTATACAGAAATTGCATTCTATATAGTTTTCCCTATTCTGTCTCTAGGAGTTTCAGTTTTGATTGTGGATGAGCAGCTTTGAGCTGGTTTATGTGGACCCAACGTTCATCTTCTGAGGTGTTTTTGCAATGTTTAATTTTGTACACCACAGGGGACAGCTTGTCCAGGATGACGTATGGACCTTTCCACATTGGTAGGAATTTAGAATGTTTAGCCTTGTTTTTCAGGTAATTATAAAAATATACCTTTTCTCCAATTTCAAACTCTTTTTTCGTGGTATTGAGGTTGTAATGAGTATGGCTAGCTTCCACTGCCTTTTCCAGATGCCGTTGCGCAAATGCAAAGGCATATTGCAAGTGCTTCCTTAGGCCATCTACAAATTCATGTGTTGAAATAGCGCCCACCAGCACTTGTTCATTGGTTTTATATAATAGATGCAGAGGAACTGTCATCCTCCTTCCATGGAGGAGCTCGAAAGGACTGAAACCAGTCACACTTGAGGGTGTGGCACGAATGGCCATTAATACCAAAGGTAATTTTAGGTCCCAGTCTTTTCCAGTATCATTAACATATTTCTTCAGAATCGATACAATTGTTTGGTTTGTGCGTTCCACCGTTCCACTGCTGGCAGGGTGGTATGCAATGTGTAACTGACGTTTAACCCCTAATATTTGCCACATTTTAGTCATAATGTCTGCCGTAAAAGAGCTTCCCTTGTCGCTTGAGATACGTTGCGGTAACCCATGGCGGCAAAACACATGGTTAATGAGCAGTAGGGCTGCTGTATCAGCTTTGCAATTCGGTGCTGGGATGCATTCAACCCATTTAGTAAATAAACAAATTACAGTTAACATGTATTGGTTGCCCCGGTTAGATTTTACCACAGGACCAATAAAATCAATTTGAATGTCTGACCATGGGAATGTAAGACCTCGTTTCCTTAATGGAGCTCTGTGTGAGGGTGTGCTTGGTTGAAATTGAGCACATCGGAGACAGCCGGCACAGTAGATTTCTACATCTTGTACCATATGCGGCCAATATGCTATTTCTTTTAATATCTCCAGGGTCACTTTGGGACCTCTGTGTCCCGAGGTGATTTCATCATGCGCGTGTTCCATCATGATGCCTCGGAATGAGAGGGGCACGACCCATTGAATAGGAGACTTGTCGGTTTTTCTAATTAATAATTTTTCATGGAATTGAAAGTTGGCCCTTGCTTTGTGTAGGATTCGTAGTTCTTCATCATTATTAATATCATTCTCGGTAATAGGATTACTTTCTGGGTTTTCTATAAATTTATAGAATTTTCCAATAGTGTTGTCATTTATTTGGGCAGTGATCAAGTCTTGATCTGGTCCCTCCTGTGACCATGAGAGAATGTTATTGTTCAATTTTTGTGATCTGGTAATGGCAGAACATGATATAGGATCATTATTAACAGTGAGGAGGTGATCTATAGGAAATGCTGCTCCTTTAAGAGCACCTTCATTCGCTAATTTGTCTGCCAGGTCGTTCCCCGTTTTGTCTGGACCAGGGACACGGGAGTGTCCCTTGGTCTTTCTCCAATAAATACACATGTTATTTTGCAATACAAGTGTGTCAATAGCAAGGATCATTGTAGCATGCTTCAATTCCTTTCCATTCATACATTTCATACCTCGGGATTTCCATCCCGGCAAAAACTCCACAAAAGCATTCCGCACATATATAGAATCAGTCACAACAATTATTTCTTTCAAATTATGATTACAGGCAGTTTGTATTGCTAGATAGACAGCTGCAAGTTCAGCTACCTGACTAGTTTTGTTACCAAGACTAAATCCTTGTGCTTGTTCAGGAAAGTCATTCAGCCATACATTGCCAATACCAGCAACACGTTCACCTGTATCAGATTTAAAACAGCACCCATCCACAAATACACAAGGGAGGTCCGCATGTTTTTCTTCGTACACTTTGTGAGGTGAATCTGCAAAAGGTTCCAGGTCACTGGGTTCGAAATTTTCCCCCATGCAGATTTCAGCATCACATTCGTGTAAGTCGGCTAAACTTTGCGCTACTTTATTGTTTTTATTTTTGCAGTATTTAATTTCAATGGGAAAGCTTTGCATTGATAGCATCCAGCTCGTGATTCGTGAGCCGGTAACGTTGCCTTCTCTTATTTTGTTACTGTTTAAGAATTGTAGTGATTGATGAGCAGTTTCTAAAATTATTTTACTTCCGTGGATAAAGGGTTTAAAATGTTGCACCGCCCAAACAGCTGCAAATAGTGCTTTTTCACAGTCATTAAATTTTATTTCCACACCTGAGAGTGTTTTACTAGCAAATGATATTATTTTAGGGATCGAATCATCTTTTTGATACAGTACAGCCGAAAGGCATTTGTCAGTATGTCCTACCTCAAGAAAGAATTCTTTTTCTTTATTTGGGTATGCTAAACAGGGTGCCTTTGTTATTCGACTCTTGAGTGTGTTCACAGCGTGTCGATGTTCTTCTGTCCATTCCTATTTGCTATCTTTTTTCAATAGTTTTAGTAAAGGTTGAACAATGTCAGAATAATCCTCGATAAATTTGCGACTATAATTTGCGAGACCCAGGATACTTCGTACATCTTTGATACATCGTGGGTCTTTTATTTTTAATATTGCTTCAATTTTCTTTTTCTGAATGTTTATGCCCTCAGGTGTTACTTCATGACCTAGAAAATTTACTTTGGTTCGGCACCATTGTGCTTTTTGTAATTGCACTTTTGCACCCGCGTCTTTCAATTGGGTTAGTACGTGTTTTATTTCAGCCAAATGCTGTTGAAATGCTTCACTTTTAATTAGCACATCATCGATGTAAGTCAAGGTGCCTCTTTCAGGCGCATCGGGCAGAGCTTTGGTAATAAATATATTGAACTCACTTCCGCTATTGATAAACCCGAACGGGGAACGTTGCCAACAGTAGGATTTATCTTTAAACGTGAAAGCGAGTTTGTACTGGTCTTCCTCGGCTACAGGCACTATCCAGTACCCGCTGGTTAGGTCCAATGCTGTAAATATTTTGGCACCTTTCATTTGCGCTAGCCCTTGATCGATATACGGTATGGGCCAGCGAGATTGATGTACTCTCTTGTTAATTTCGCGGAGGTCCGCGCAAAGACGCCAACTACCGTTCGCTTTAAGAACTGCGAGGATCGGGGTGTTATATGAGCTGTGAACTTTCCTTATGATTTTTCTTTCTTCCAGATTCTTTATTATTACTGATAGATCCTCAATGGATGCCATGGGTAATCTATATTGTCTCTGGAATATAGGAGGAAGGCTAGGATCAGTGGGGATTCTCATGACATGCAGATGAGTACCTCCACAATCGTATGAATCTCTGGAAAACACCTCCTGATGTTCAATGAACATCTGTCTTAATGCAGCCCTTTCGGCATCGGTGGTGCATCCGTCAGCTTTGGCTATTTGTTCCTCCATTAATTTAGTAAACCCGGGAAATACCTCGGGAGTAGCTAGTTCGTATTGTTCTTCCAAATGTTGTGTCAAATCTTTTGTCGTGGCATTACAGCAATATTCAGATTCGGATTCTCTGATTGAAAATACAATAGTATCTCCCTCTTGTTTGTGCTGTATGCTGACGTCCTCGGAAGGCATTTCAGGATACAATGAGTGAACCTGAAACCAACCTTCGGGGTTAGAGTGCATGCTATCGGATATTAATTGTGACTCCTCATCAATCATGTCTCTAGTAGCTCCAATTATAGTATTAGTTAGGTCGACACTAGAGTGCGTGTCATAGACTGCCAATCCTATCACCTTGCCCTTGGGAATTAATATTGGCTCTTCGCTTTCGTTATCAACAAGTATTTTACAATGACCATCATGCAAGTTCACTAAGGCGGTATATTTAGAAGATATGCCTCGTGTCTTCCAACCCTCACTCACACTAATATATGCCTCTTTCGGATTGGGACATCGTTGCTCTCCTTTAACCTTTAAGTATAGTGTAGCCTGTCGTGTGCATCCTGGGATTTCTACATTTGCAGTGGTGATCATTTCTGTAGCATAGGGCAATATTTGGTCACTTTGTGTTGCCAATCGAGTATCACAGAAATCCATAGGATGTCCTCCTAATCTGGACCATAGTTCTCCGTTTATGACATCAACAAAAGCAACTATACGATGTAGGATATCATTTGCAATGCATACATCATTTACATTTTCATCAATAACACGCATATTGTGTCTCAATTTCTTTCCCCCAATGTCAATTTCAATCATTGTTCGTCCTAATACATGTAGTTCTGTATTTCCCTCATTGGGTTCTGTTTCATATGGGGAAATCACTATTGTGTTACCTCGGTTGTGTAACTCCTGTATTAGTCTTTCACTAACATATGATCTTTCTCGGGTGAGGTCTAACTTAGCCCTGACGGGTGTGGTTTCCCCTGCAACGTGTACAGGGAATACCCAGTCATCCTCAAATTTTTCCATCGGTACTAAAATTTTTATTGGGGTAAAATCATTGATTTTGGTTTTAGGTTGCCTTTGTTTCTCAGCAGAGAATTTCAGACAGTCTTCTTCAATTTGGGATTCCCATTTTCGGTCCGAGTCCAACAATACCGTGGACTGCCGTTGGCCATGTTTGTTTTGTTTGTTGGTATTTTTGGTAATAACAGTGACTTCCGGGTTCTGTGAATTTCTGAAGTATATTTCTACTGAATCAGTGCGGCGTTCTATCACGTGAACGCGAGTGCTTTCAGTTTTATTTGCTTCGGTTTTTCTCAGGGGAATGGGACGTTTCACTTGAGCCCACAATACTCCGTTGAAGTAATCTATGAGAGGCGATAAACGGCTAAGTAAATCACCGCCCAAGAGTACGTCAACTGAATCCAAGTCCACCACTACCATGGGGTGTTTCATACAGTGTTTTCCCAAGTTAATATCGACCTCGGCTATGCCGATCATTGGCACTTCCTCTCCATTGACACTGTGTAGTTTCCCCATGGGGGTGATTATTTGTGTAATCTCCTCCTCTGTTTTATCCTGGTTAATAAACCAAAATATTTTTTTCGAAATGAGTGTAGCCTCGGACCCAGAGTCCAACAGTGCTTCTACAGTCCATTTGTTTCTTAATGTAACTTGTGCATAATGTCGATCATTTTCCTCGCGCAGTTCACACACGAAGTGTGAATTTTTGATCATTTCTTTTTTCATTACATCGATTACTTTTTGCTTAATTCGTTGTGGCTGAGACAAGGCAGTTTTGTCTGTGTTTTCTTTGCTTACTGCTGCACAAACCTGCGTTGTCTCATCACTCGTTTTCTTCTCCATAGAGGAGGTCAATGGTTTAGTTTCACGTTTATCGGTTAGTGAAACCGCCTCGGCTGTTGTACACTGAGAATGTCGAAAATATCGTCCGTTTTGCACTTTTCCTATTTGCCCGGTTGTAAACCCGGCGAGTCATTGCCCCGTGCGAGTGGTATCACGGTCAATTGGTTCTTTAACATCTACTGCATTGACTCGTGAACCACCCTCCATGTTGTGAGTGAGTCGTTTGTGAATATGTTGGCTTAATTCACTAAGCTGCTCTTCAAGAGCCTGCAAGCGATTAGGTCGTTGGGGAGAGCGGGAGCGTTCCTCCCATCGCTCATATCGATCTCGGTTATCAAAAGAGTTTCTTCGATCGTACCTTTCACGGGAATCACGATTCTCGCGTCTATATTGCCTGTTTTCCGTCTGATCATATCCCCCCTGGCGATATGCATCTGGGACATTTCTGTCCCGTCCTCGGGGAGGGTACTGTTCTTTTTTGTTTCTTCCATTGTCCCTCGGCTGCTCCCTTTGATTGTAATCTTAGTGAGGTGCCTCGGTTCGGGTTCCTTTGGGTCGATACATGAAGTTGGGAATAGGATTATTCCCTCGGTACCGAGGACTGATCGTACTCTTCGCTTCAGTTTCCCTAATGGGCCCTTCGTGCGCTTTCCTTTCAGGGCTCTTCCTCGGCTCTTTCTCTTTTGGCACCGGTCGTGGCTTATTGCCGCCGGTTTCAAAAGGTAACTCCTTTTCTCGGCTAACCTCGCAGACCTTACTGGGCTTTGGTTTGTCTTTTCCCTCGGGACTTTCTTCTGTCCTACTCACATCGTAGATGCTTTTGGCTTGCTTATAAATCCAATCGATAGATCGATCCTCATTATAATCACGCGCCAACTGGGTGCGGATATTTTTCGGCAACCCATAGAAAAAAGCATCTTTAAACTGTTTCATTTCTGTGTCTACTTCTTTCTGTACTTGTGCAAAGGCATTCTTTAGTTGTTGGAGGTAATCCCGAGGATGTTGGTTAAATTCACATTTTAAGTTTAGTGCATGGCGCAGTGCTTCGTGGGCGTTTCTGTGTGGTGAAAAATGTTTAATCACTTCGCACCGGTATTCAGCCCATGTTTCGTAGTCTTTG
>JASBQP010288724.1:0-14355 GCA_030265095.1 Desmognathus fuscus
CGTCACAGTGCGGCTTAAACCTTAGGGGTTGAGGATGAGCAGACACAAGAATCTGATGCACTGAACATTTCTAAGAAATTTGATGCTATATACATGCATTAATAAGCAATGTACTGTAGGTAAAAACTTCATCATGATGAGACCAAAATAATGAATGGTTGAAATAATTGTCAATTGTTGACCAGATATTTAGGAGTGGTGGCCTGATAGAGAAGATTGGAAGACTTTTCCCAGCCTGTAGTCATGCGTACTGATGTAGTGACACGGCGCATTGAATTGAAGGCACCCTATACATATAAAAATCTTACTAATCAATGATGATTGCTTCTGTACAATCTTAGCGTCTTATAGGAAATTAGCATTTAAATAATATGTTTTTAATGTGTGGTTTGATAAAATAAAAATGCACCTTTTTAACTGTAGAAACAAAAATGGACCATGATTAGACATTGATTCAATAAAAATATGCAAACCATTGCTAAACACTGTTAATTAACTTCTGAAGAATTTATGAACTTACTACAAGATGCCCAGAAACTGGCATTTGCAATGGAAATGAGCACACAACCTGCTGCAGAACATTTCAGAAACAAGACACCAGAAGACAGAGGACCGGGCCCCTCGAGAGACACTAAACTAGTACTTGTCATTCAAATATCTGTGTGGTTTCTTTTCTATGGAGCGGAGCACATTGCTTGGTCACTTACTCTGTGGGTGTGTAGGCCAAAGAGGAGGCACAGTCGTGACTGACTGAACTGTGTCTTTCCAGTAAAGTGGAAATTATTGAGTAGATAATTGTATGGACACAGAAGATCCTGCAGAGTATTTTACGATTAACTTTTTCTATGCTATTCTCAATGAGAAAGTTCTCTCAGTTTGTGACCGATTTGAGCAGATTCATCAATACAACTTTGTATGATATCAAGAGATTACGGAACTTCTTGACTGGTGGGGTAATCTGCTGAAATTTTACTGATGACAAGTCTCGTGAATCATACCTTGATAGGATGCAGCTCTCTGAAGAATGCCCCTAGATGTTGGCTGTATCTAAACCAGAGATGGCCTTGGCTCCCATGTCAGAATATGCACTCCCAAATGTTATTGCTCCCGGCGTTGCAATAGCACTGCATTCAATGCTGACCCTGTAAATGTAAAGACCAGTATTTGTAAAGGATGAAGTATTTATTCAGGGTCCAGAACCGTTACTTTCCTTATTGGAACATATCCCCAGGCCTGGAAAAGAAAAAAGACCCGTCAGTCCAGTTGTAAAGTTGTTCAGAGCAAACGGTGCCCTTTATATAATGAGAGAGCGGGCAGAGATAACGTCTCAGCACCTGATGAAGTGGACTAATAACCACGAGGATGCCAGCCTTTTTCTTATAAGCTCAGTAAGAACATTTCTTATACCTTTCTTAGTAAGATCTGAGTTCAGTAGCATATAAAATACTTGATATGTAACTTATAAGAAAAACTGTGGGAAATGTTTGTATGGGAAGACACCTGCAACAGGCGGTCTCACTGCAGCCTTTTACAAGCACTTTGCTATTGAGTTAGCAGCCCTTCTGGTAGGAGTCCTAAATGAACTCATTAGCCATGTGTTATACCCTGTGAATGTGTCTCCTGGCATCCTGATGATGTTACTGTGTTCTGAAGGGACATTCTTTACTTGGGAGTTGGGGCCATAGACCCTTCCACCATTGTGTGGCCTCCTTTACCATGATAACGTCTAATAAATGCCAATCCACCTATCTGGTCTCCTGCCTCCTCCTTCCCCATCAGGATACTTCATTTGGTGGCTAGGATTTGAAGAACCGAGTGCTACATTGGAGACAATTTTTTTTAAATTTAGGCCTCTGGCTAACAAATCTATTGCCATTAATTATATGAGGCCTATATGGAAGGAAGCCAGGAGGTGGTCCGCCACCATTACCATCCTATTCTACTGGGTGTCACTGGTAGTGTAAATACAGGGGTTGGAACTCTTCGACTTTGGTGGTGTAACTACAAGTCCTAGCTGTGCCCTGCTCTTTATTACTTCACTACTGCTATGGCATTCTGCGGAGACTGGCAGTTGTGAGAATCCTCTGCGTTGGCTACTCTGGGGCACCTGTCATATGAGTGAAGCCCTGGAGGATGTAGGGCAGATAGAGCGGCCGGAGGATGGTGGCAGTGGCGAGTGAGGCGATAGCGAGGGTCAGCAATGACAAGGTTCTATTAATATTTTGCCCTTATCGGGCTTATGCAGCTCATGGTGGGCATTAGCTGAGGACTATATGAAGTGTCTGTATACTTGTGCTTCAATAACTTCCATGCTGTGATCGATTGCTTCGGATTGACTGAGGCTGACAACCGTGGACAACGACAAAGGACCTTTATCTCTTGCCTGCTTGGTTCGGTATTTATTTCATGTCCACGCTGCATCCCCTTTAAGAATATGATTTGTCCTCATTCACTATTTCATGTCCACAGCCCCTTTAAGATGCCGTTCAGCTGTGAGGGTCTTGTGTGCAACTGCCGGTCAGGCTGGTGAGGCCTGGAAACCTGCCGCCTCATCAAGAAGCATATGGAATTGAGAGGAGATATAGCCGCCTTTTGCTTCAGGCTGAAGAGTAGCCAATTCCTCTTAGTGCAGGAGAACGTGTTCCACCTGCTTTCGCCCTCCGCTGTGCACTCAGAAAGAGTAGGGGCCCATGCCTCTTCACCATTTACTTTTGACCAGATGTACCTTATTCGTCTGGAAAGATGCTGCTGGCAAGAGGACTCTTCTTTTTCTTAAAAAAGGAGGTCAGACAACTGCCGGAGTTATGTAGAGAAATCTCTACCTTATTTACTATTTAAAAAAGAAACGCAATGTTGAACATACCATTTCTCCACTGGGTTTCCTGGTGTAATATAGTTTTGATGCCATCTCCCCATTGTTTTTTTGCGTGCACATGTTATATTGTTCCTGCCTTTTATTTTTATATTGTTAATATAGCCTAGCGCCACTTGACTGTTTGCTATATAATTCAGTTGCACAATTTCGCTGCAGAGCGTGTCTTCAGTGTGTACTGATGCCATTTACTCCGGTCCTCCGCAGGGAGAGTGGGACTACTTTATATGTCCTTCTCCCACTGGAGGGTGATTGCACCATTCCTGGGTAGAGGATTTAACCTTGACCGCCATCAACGCTGGAAGTTTCTGCCCACATCCCCTACATTCACTCCCTTCATACTAGCAGCGCCACTGGTTTTTTTTTCTTAAAGAGACGGTCTTCTCTATTTCTCCAGGGAGAGTAATGTGCATTGAAATAACACTTTTCTCTGTTTCTCCTGGGTGGGAGTTGTGCATTAATGTGATAAGCATTCCCCCATTTCTCCAAGTTTCAGAATTTTACATTTACGTATTCTGCTCCCCAGTTCTCCAAGGATAGTGGTTTACTATTATTTGGTGATGTTGTTTTTTACACCCACTCCACTGCCGGGTCCTCATTTCTCCCTGCAGGAGCTACAGTAACATGATGTTTGCAACTAAGGCTCATTATGGGTTGTTGACCTGCCTCCTTTCCCCATTTCTCCATGGAGGGGTGGGAGGGGGTGTTACTTATTGCTCCATGGAAGTTTTATCATACTTTGTTAGTGTTAATGCACTTCATGTGTGTGTGCGTACTTTGAATAATACGTTTAATTCTTGTTTTTAAATGTATGAGGTGGAGTGGGCTCATCCTACGTTCATGTTTGGGGTAGGGTAATGTCATCTGTTCCTTTCACCACACTTTCTTTGGTTGCAGATTGAGAACTTTGGTATAATAGCTTGCTCTTTCCACACAGCTGTCACCACAGACTTTTCATCTTCAAATTGGAGTATTCTCCAGTAGTTGTGTCATGGAATGCAAATATGTATTACATGAATACAACTTGCTGTGAATGTTTGTTCATTGCAAATGTTACAGGAGATCAGGTGTATTATATTCTGTGAATGTGTCTCCTGGCACCCTAATGAGGTCACTGTGTTCCGAAAGGACATCTATAATTGACAGATGGTGCCATAAATCCATCTACCGTAGTGTGGCTTCCTTTACTATGCTATCATCTAAATAAATGCCACTCCACCTATCTGGTCTATCTGCCTCCTTCCCCATCATGATACTTCACCGTGCAGAGCTGCCCTCGGACCTAGCTGATGTTGTGATAGTTCTCTTATTAAAACCAGAAAAAGTGCCCTTGTATTGTGCCTCCTATAGACTGAAGTCCTTAATTAATATGGGCATGAAAGTCTTGTCCAAGGTGTTGGCTATGTGTCATGGAGGGCACCTGCATGCTCTGATAGCAAGTGACCAGTGAGTGATCATTCCTGGACGTTGTTCTGTAGATAATCTTCAGCACTTGGCTACTGTAATGACATCAGTAGATCCTACCTCTCAATGTGTTGTTGTGTCTTTTGATGCTGCTAAGGCTTTTGACACGGTCTCTTTGGACTTTTTATTTTTGGTCCTCCCGAGGGTTGGTCTCGGGCCTAAATTCTTGTCTATGTTTCGGCTATTGTACACCGATATGGCTGCCCGCCTGTTCCTTAATAGGCTTCTTACTGAGCATCTCTAACTTCGGTGCGGCATCCGTCAGGGCTGCCCGCTCTCCGCAATGCTTTTTGCGGCAGTGGTTGAGCCCTTGGCGCAGAGGCTTTGAGTCCTGATTAGGGATGAGGGAATAACTGCATATGGGATCCCCGATATTATCTCCCTATATGCCGCTGATCTTCTAGTTTACCTTGAAGTTCCTGGGGAGAGCTTGGCAGCTATGCTGGCTGAACTGACTACTTTTCGGGGGGTGTCTGGAATAAGGATGAACTGTGTTTTGTTCCCATTAGCCTCTGACACCTACAACTATTATTAAACTAATCTAAAAAATATAAGACTCCAAACAAAGAATCAAAAAGTATATGAACAATGTCTAGTTCGGTTAGTCATCACTGAGTGCTGAATTTTTGTTATAGATTTTATATACTAATCAATGAAAATGTGTTTTGTATTTTGAGTATATAGTACCGGATGACGCTACAATGCAGTGAAACTAGATGTGTTGTGAATGCAAGTGCCACCATCGGATTAGAAAATGTGATGGAGCTTACAGCCATAGACATAAAGCTCATATGTGCACAGATAGAGTGGCACATGTGCGCATGTTTTGAAAGGGTACATACCCATAAAAGCAGCATGAATACATACAGACAGAAGAGAAATGCACACACACAGTTAGAAAAATTCACTCATGCATGAATAGAAACAAATAGACACAAAAACTTATGGTCGTGTATTCACGGATAGTAGATTTCAAGTGTATAAACCGACGCATGCAGTCAGCAAATCAAAGCCGTGAAAATTCGGTATGACAAAAAGTCACAATTTCCAGCAACTTCACACGCAACCCAAAACCACAACAAACCTTCACTAAAACCCCCAGTTTTAAGCCCACTAGAAGCAAACATAGTACAATCAGGCGAAAAGGAGGAAAAATAATGTGCTTTCTTTAAAACTCAGGAGTGGTGCAGGAAGGGCCCCAGCAAAGAATACCCAAACAGACTGGGTCACAGAATCTCCGCAGAATAAGACACCACTGCTTCAGAGTAAGACACTGGATCAGGTATGACTCAGGCACTGTAGTCTGAGCTTGAGAGGTTCAAGATTCTAATTATTTTGATAAGTCACTTGACATTTTTTTTTTAACAGCAGTATTTAGAAAGGTTCATGCACGCTGCATGCACCAAGCCAGCACGTGCTGACAGGACACAACATATACCTGTCAGCCATTAACTGTCGTTCGCATCTGAAGCCAAGCGCTGTCGGATTTAATGCCATTCAGATAGCGCTGGGCAGACAAATAAACCAGCATTGAGTCCTCAGAGACATTTTTCTATCTACATCTTCATGCCGTGTCTAGAACGGTAGGCCGTGGCTCCCCCCACAACAAGTCCACCGTATTCGCACGTCGCACTGTTGCATGTCGCACAGGAGGGATGGTGGGCAATAAAGCTGCCCAGAGGAGGAGGCTGGGCCTACAAACAAGGTCACTAGGTGGGTAAGCAGCCCAGACTCCTCTGCAACAGTCGTGCCTCCTCATAGGAAAAGGGGGCAGTGTGCTGGAAAACAGCCCAACCCACTCTGCCTCAGCCATGGCTTCTCCATTAGGAAATGAGGACGGCTTGAAAACACCAGATCTAAAGCTGCACACTGGGCGTAAACCTGCTCACAGAGACCCTCAAAACTTGACGAAAACACTGATTTGTCTTGTAAAAAATATTTTATTTCGTTTATTTTTTTAAATTTGAAAACATAACTAGCTGAGAACAAGAATTGGACAAAATACTGCAAGAAAAGGGCTCACAAAATACAAAAACTGTATTAAAAACGGCAGTGACAATTTTTACTCAGTATCTGAATAGCAGGGCACCGACTTTGAAAGACGTGACAGATTACAAACCTGAAGATTATAACTCAACACATTACTCTTATGGAGAAGAAAACCAGATGGAGACCAGTGCAAAAGGTAATCTATGTCCACAATGGGGTACGATCTGCAGAAATATTTTAAAAGTAACAAAAACATTAATATACGTAAAGATGCTACATTTATCAAATCTAATGAAATGTTCAATGCAATACTAACAAAACTGAAAAAAGATGGAAAAGGTGATTGCCATTGGTCCCAGATGATCTTCACAAACTATACAATAGCATAAACATACATTAACACCTCAGCAGGCTTACAACATAAAGTATTTTTGGATTTAATGTTTCATCTTTGCAATAGAGGAAGCGAAAACCTCCAAGACTTCACAAAAGATTACTTTAATATTAAGGCTGATGGGCAAAACCTGAAATACGTTACTACTGCATACAACAAACTAACTAAAAATCATAGAGGTGAGAAGACAGATTTTCAGGATAAACAACCTCAAATGTATGAATTGACAGGTAAGAAAAAAGCTGTATCTTAAAACCTCTTTAAACAATTAAAGCCCCATAAAAAACGCTCAAACAAAAGTAAAAAAATAATCAAAACACCACCTTTTTCTTCTTTTTAATTTACACAGATTCTTCAAAATGCCCAATACTATCTTTTGAAAAATATATTCTTGTACTGAACCCAAAAAATACCAAATTTTGGCAAAGACCCAAACGCTCAGCACAATCAGATGGTCCTTGGTATGCAGATGCACCGCTGGGAAAAAACTATATTGGAATTATGATGAGTCAAATTTCAGAGCACTATCAACTGTCTAAAATCTACACAAATAATTGCCTCTGTGCAACATGCATTTCTATATTAGACAACAATGGATTTGAAACTCTTCATATCCAATCTGTTAGTGTCCACAAGTCAGAAAAGAGTATTAAAAGTTATTCTCGCTACGTCAATGAAACTATCTAAAGATCAATGTCCCATACTCTTCCAAACCTACCGCCACCTACCCCTCTTACTTTCTTACCAACAAATACTACACACCAACCATCCACTTCCACAAATATCACTCATAACATCAGCACTCACTCTCACCAACAACACATAAACATAAATAACAGCGTTGTACATATCCATGATTATTGACATTCATTTTTTTCAAAATGCAATTAGTTATATTTTTCTGGTTGACTCTATAAAAGTGCTTTCTTTCATTGAAATGTTTGACTTATCTTGCTCTTCATGGTGATTTTGAAGGTATTTTATAAATAAAATAGTGCCTGCACTTTTGGTGCATATGGGCTATTTCTGAACCCCTCAGGAGGTAAATCATCCCTCCAGTAATCGTACAGCCCTCGGCCTGCAGTTTAAGGAGGTATAATTGCTGTTGGGGAGATTCACCTCCCTTCAGAGTTTATAATATTCCATATGTGCCTCCAGAGCAGTCACTATTTCCCATTTATGAGAGGGTAGGAATATGAAAATGAATCTAATATAAAAGTCAGCTACTACAGAGTACAAAAATGAATACATGGCTTCCTATGTCTCATGCAGTTACTGTTCTTTAAATAATACTTTTGCAGTAGATTTGTGGAATGAGGCAATATTGTGTTTTACTGTTGCGTATAAAATATGCTTCTTTTCAAGCTCCACACAAAGTTGGGAAGTTTTGAAGAAACCCATCAGCAGACTGACAGCTAATAATTTGTCTCCCACCCGATGGTCAAACACAGTTGAGGTCATGCAACCTTTTTGGACGACCCAGTAGAAATATTTAATGTGATATTTGACATTTTAAAAGATAATGCCTATGCCTCTTAGGTCAGAGATAATAGGGTTGTTGACAAAAGGCTTTCAAACACTAAAGAATCCCGTTTCACTTTAGTTTAGTACCACATACTACCGAATATGAATATTGTGCTTCAAATTAAATGGATACCTTCCAAAAGCTTTCACTCTTTTAGAAGCTACCAAACCAGATTTAGAAGAGTAAAGATCCAAAGGTCCAAAGTTCATTAAAGAATGGCAACCCAGCTTCACACCAGCCCGGTGCCTACGATCATTACCATCTAGACAATACGTACACCTTCGGATCAAAAAACAGAGAGCAGGTAGCGGAACCATCCAATATCTGGCCCAGAAAATGTTATCACAAATTCCACCGTGGAAGATCTTCCATTTTGCAACAAAAAATATTTTTTAGACTCCTAATGATAGATGTGTGTTATGTAACAAATGGTATCTGACGCTGTCTTAATACTGGACTACGTTGATTATCTCTGTAATCTGGAATTTTATGCTTATTCTATGTTTATTGTTTTAGACGATGTGAAGCTTTCTGCAGTAGGTGCATTAATAAACCTTGTATTCATTCATTCATTTATGAAGGTCTATGCAACCCTGCCAGCCACATGACCAGGGTTCAACAAAAAATCTATGTTCTAAACCCTGAACTCCCATTTTAGTCGTGTCTCTAAGCGAGCGCCTTGTGAATATCTGATTAATAAACAGACGGAGGACCGGGTAACGTCAACATGTTTATTGTAGAGGAGAGCAGGTAGGATGATGGCAGGTCTACATCCAGATTAAGGGAGAGGGAACATTCCACCAACTGCTCTGACTGAAATTCCCAGAGCACCATTCCATGACAGCACGGCACAAAGCACAGGAAAGGCGAGATTACACGTTACTTCAGTGCAGTCAGATACAAGATGGAAGAAATTATTATTTTCGTCTGTGCGGCTTCAACCTTAGGGGTTGAGGATGAGCAGACAAAAGAATCTGATGCACTGAACATTGCTAAGAAATTGAATGCTTGTTCGCATTTACATTTTTATTAAATATTTGTGTCAGATCAAACACTGGAATTTCTGGTAACAACGTTGCAAATTGAGTTTATGTTTTAATTTTTGTACTTGATTTTGTCTGTAATGGCGATAAAAAGCCTAATAAAGACTTATGTGTTTTAAAAAAAAAAAAAAAAACTAATTATGCCAAAAAAACCTAGCAAAACCTGAAGTGCCACTGAAGATGTTTGCCCTTCAAATCTAAATGACATGTCTATGTTCCTTCTTTCTCACCTAATGTTACACCACTAGATGTAAACCATGTCATAGTCAGTTCATTTAGATTAGATTTTTTTTTTTTTAAAACAACTACTTGCGTTTTTTAATGCTTAAAAATAACATGTCACTGTTCACAAAATGTTTATTGAATACAATGCTTTATGCTTTTTTGTTTGAGCTGTTAAAAATATATACCACTTAGGTCACAACATAAGATTTTTAAGCTTGTTATATGTAATCTTATAAACAGTGGTCATATATATAGAATGCTATATACATGCATTAATAAGCAATGTACCGTAGGTAAAAACTTCATCATGATGAGACCAAAATAATAAATGGTCGAAATAATTGTCAATTGTTGACCAGATATTTAGGAGTGGTAGCCTGATAGAGAAGATTGGAAGACTTTTCCCAGCCCGTAGTCATGCCTACTGATGTATTGACCCGGAGGGGTTGAATCGAAGGTGCCCTATACATATAAAAATCTTACTAAACAATCATGATTGCATCTGTACAATCTTAGCGTCTTATAGGAAATAAGCATTCAAATGATATGTTTTTAATGTGTGGTTTGATAAAATTAAAATGTACCTTTTTACCTGTAGAAACAAAACTAGACCATGTGTATTGTTTGGACTTTGGTTCAATAAGAATATGCAAACCATTGCTAATCAATGTTAATTAACCTCTGAAGGATTTATGACAAGATCCCCAGAAACTGGCATTTGCAATGGAAATCAGCACACAACCTGCTGCTGAACATTTCAGAGACACTAAACTAGTACTTGTCATTCAAATATCAGTGTGTTTTCTTTTCTATGGAGTGGAGCACATTGCTTGGTCACTTACTCTGTGGGTATGTAGGACAAAGAGGCACAGATGTGACTGATCGCCCTGTCTTTCCAGCAAAGTGGAAATTAGGGAGGAGATCATTGTATGGTCATAGAAGATTCTGCAGAGTATTTTAAGATTAGCTTTTTCGATGCTGTGCTCAATGAGAAAATTCTCTCAGTTTGTGACCGATTTGAGCAGATTTATCAACACAGCTTTGTATGATATCAGGAGATTGACGGAACCTCTTGACTGGTGGGGTAATCTACTGAAATGTTACTGATGACAAGTCTCGTGAATCAGACCTTGATAGGATATAGCTCTCTGAAGAATGCACCTTGATGTCAGCTGTTGCTAAACCAGAGATGACACTGGCTCCCATGTCAGCATAGACACTCCCAAATGTTATTGCTCCCAGTGTTGCAATAGCACTGCATTTAATGCTGACCCTGTAAATGTAAAGGCCCTTATTCATAAAGGATGAAGTATTTATTCAGGGTCCGAGCTGTTACTTTCCTTCTCAGAACATATCCCCAGGCCTGGAAATGAAAAAAGACCCGTCAGTCCTGGTGTGAAGTTGTCCAGAGCGAATGTTGCCCTTTATATGAAGAGAGAGCTGACAGAGAGCACCGGATGAAGTGGACTAAGAACCGCAAAACATGTTGTGCTTTCAGAAAAATATTCTGCACACAAGCTGAATCGGAATGAGTTTTGAGTCTGAAGATGTCCAACAGAGGTCGTCAAAGTTGAACAGGTGGGATACACCTGTTGAACAGGTGGGATGGCAGGTAGGTAGGCAGATGCGAAGAATGAGCTGAGCAGTGTGATTGCACTAGACAGGGTGGTGTTTGGGAGGATGCCAGCCTTTATCTTATATGCTCAGTAAGAACATTTCTTATATCTTTTTTAGTAAGATCTGAGTTCATTAGCACATAAAATACTTACAAGATTTTTGTATAAGATTTTGATATGTAAATTATAAGAAAAACAGTGGGAAATGTTTGTATGGGAAGACAACTGGGCCAGACGGCTTTACTGCAGCCTTTTACAAGCACTTTGCTATTGAGTTAGCACCCCTTCTGGTAGGAGTCCTGAATGAACTCATTAGCCGTGTGTTATATCCTGTGAATGTGTCTCCTGGCACCCTGATGATGTCACTGTGTTCCGAAGGAACATTTTATACTTGGCAGTTAGTGCCAGAGACCCTGCCACCATTTTGTGGCTTCCTTTACCATGTTAACACTTAATGAATGCCACTCCACCTATCTGGTCTCCTGCCTTCTTCTTCCCGATCAGGATACTTCATTTGGCGACTAGGACTTGAAGAACTGCGTGCTACAATGGAGACTAATTTTTTTTATTCAGGCGTCTGGCTAAGAAAAAATCTATTGCCATTAATTCTTTGAGGCCTATATGAAGGGAAGCCACAGGGTGGTCCCCCACAATTACCATCCTACTCTAATGCGTGCCACTGGTGGTGTAACTACAAGTCCTAGCCTGCTCTTCATCACTTCACTACTGCTATTGCATTCAGCAGAGACTGGCACTTTTGAGAATCTTCTGCATTGGCTACTCTGGGGCACCTGTCATATGAGCAAAGCCCTGGAGGACGTGGGGCCGATAGAGCTGCCGAAAATTGGTGGCAGTGGTGAGCGAGGCTTTGGCGAGGGTCAGCAATGATAAGGTTCCATAAATATTTTGCCCTTATCGGTATCCTGCAGCTTATGGTGGTACAGGCGTTAGCTGAGGACCATTTGAGGTGTCTGTGTACTTGTGCTTCAATAACTTCCATGCTGTGATCGATTGCTTCGGATTGACTGGGGCTGACAACCGTGGACAGTGACAAAGGACTTTCATCTGTTGACTGCTTGGTTCGGTATTTATTTCATCTCCATGCTGCATCCCCTTTAAGAAAATGACTTGTGCTCATTCAGTATTTCTTGTCCCCTGCCCATTTAAGACATTGTTCAGCTGTGTGTGGCTCGTCTGAAACTATCAGTCGGGCTGGAGAGGCCTGGAAACATGCCGCCTCATCAAGAAGCCTATGGAACTGAGAGGCGACTTCTGCTTTGGACCCACTCCACTGTCTGTTCCTCATGTCTCCACGCAGGGGCTACAGTTATATGGTGTTTGCAACTAATGCTCATTATGGGTTGTTGACCTGCCTCCTTTCCCCATTTCTCTCTGGGAGGGGGTGTCGCTTATTGCTCCATGGAAGTTTTATTATACTTTGTTGGTGTAAATGCACTTCATGTGTATGTGCTGACTTTGCATAATGCGTTTAATTCTTGTTTTTAAATGTATGAGGTGGAGTGGGCTCATCCTACGTTCATGTTTGGGGTAGGGTAATGTCATCTGTTCCTTCCACCACACTTTCTTTGGTTGCAGACTGTGGACTCTGGTATAATAGCATGCTCTTTCCACAGAGTTTCCCCGCACACTTTTCATCTTCAAATTGGAGTATTCTCCAGTAGTTGCGTTGTGGAATGTTAATATATATAATATGAATATAACTTGCTGTGAATGTTTGTTCATTGCAAATGTTAAAGGGGACGAGGTGTGTTATATCCTGTGAATGTGTCTCCTGGCACCCTGATGAGGTCACTGTGTTCCGAAGGGACATCTATACTTGACAGATGGTGCCATAAAACCATCCACCATTGTGTGGCTTTCTTTACCCTGATAACATCTAAATAAATGTACCTCCACCTACCTGGTCTCCTGCCTCCTTCTTCCCCATCACGATTCTTCACCGTGCTGAGCTGCCCTCGGACCTAGCTGATGTAGTGATAGTTCTCTTATTAAAACCAGAGACGTGCCTCTGGATAGTGCCTCCTATAGACTGAAGTCCTTAATTAATATGGACATGAAAGTCTTGGCCAAGGTGTTAGCTTTGCATCTTGGAGGGCAGCTGCAAGTGACCAGCGAGTGATCATTCCTGGACGTTGTTCTATAAATAATCATCAGCACCTGGCTACTGTAGTGGCACTAGTAGATCATACCGCTCAATGTGCTGTTGTGTCTTTTGATGCTGATAAATGCTTTTGACACGGTCTCTTTGGACTTTTTATTTTTGATCCTCCCGAGGGTTGGTCTCGGGCCTAAATTCTTGTCTGTGGTTAGGCTTTGGCGTGTCGTTTGTTGTTTCTAAGTGCGCGGCTGCGCACCTCCAGATATACTAGTCTGCAGCAAGAGAAAACACACAAGAAGTGGGATATGTGTGAATGGCTTTCTGCATGCCTGAAGACGGCACTACGTGCCTGAAATGTGTACACATAGCAGCAGACAAGACCAAATTGAAATGAAATAGTTTCATGATTGAGACACAGTTATGGTGTTTAGAGTAGCACTTTATGTATTAGACGTTTTGCAATGAACTGCATTTACCCATTATTAGATGCTATGTATCTTGGGTACAGGATTAACCATATTTTAGTGGTTATGAGAATTATTTATGTGCAGCTATAAGCATTGTATGCTCTAAACAATATGAAATGATAAAAAACTTTCAAAAACACAAAAAAAAGCATACATATTTTTCAAAAGAATAAATGTTATAAAGTATTTTTGTAGTTGTTTGTATTCTACATTATCTCAGTCTTGAGGAGTGAAGTAGTGTGCTCCACACCAGTAGTGCTTATACTGGTTGGTTTTGACTGCTGTATAGACACCTGTGATAGTTACAGGTTGACGTGGATGCACCTATATTAAGAGTGAGTGCGGGCTATCTATCGATTCCTTTTGGATTCGTTGCCCGCCTCTTGGTTAACCGGCTTCTTACAGAGCATTTTTAACTTCAGTGCGGCACCCGTCAAGGCTGCCTGCTCTCCGCAATGCTTTTTGCGGCAGTGGTTGAGCCCTTGGCGCAGAGGCTGCGAGTCCTGATTAGGGATGAGGGAATAACTGCATATGGGATCCCCGATATTATCTCCCTATATGCCACTGATCTTCTAGTTTACCTTGAAGTTCCTGGGGAGAGCTTGGCAGCTATGCTGGCTGAACTGACTACTTTTCGGGGG
>JASBQP010299736.1:0-14032 GCA_030265095.1 Desmognathus fuscus
TTAGGTCTTACTTGTCTGCTGTAGTTAAGATTTCTGCCTCGGTTCGCATGGGGAGTGGCAGACTCGGGTCCCGTGATGGAGTTCGCTCATCTTATAAGGCCATTGTCTAAGGTGCCTGCTGGCCACTATATAAGGTGACCAGCCGTTAAGCAAAGCTTTGGCAACTTTCTTTCTGTGGGGCAGTATCCTTTGAGAGAGCGTGGGAGTGGGGAGTGTGAGTGTGCCAGCCAAGGAAAGGGGCGTGTTACCTTTTGTGCGTGTGCGTTAATCCTGGGGTCGGGGCTCCTTTCTCTGGGTTCTTAGGCTGTGAGACACTGGACACTTCCTGACAGCAATTCTGGGCTGTCTAGGTAAGATTTCCATTTGTTTGGTGGGTGGGGCCGTTGTCGCAATGACGACTGCCTCCATTGACACTTTGAGGAGCATTGCTCTTGGGCAAATCGGCTACAGAGGCTATCACTGCTCACAGCTGTTGGTTGCTGAGGGAGGGACGGCGAGGTCTCTCGAGTGCTAATCTGCTGTTGGGAGTGAGAGTGACCATTCAGAGGCCTAGAGATACTGAGCACTTTCAGTGTTGGCGAATTGAAGGAGTCTTCTTTCTGGGTAGGAGTTCATGTGGAGAGAATAAGGTTAGTGTACTGTGCGGGTTGCTTGAGCGGGTGTGAGTTTTGAGAGACTGTGCATGGGGGAAAGAATGTGTGATTAAATTCAGCGTTTGTTGCATCTCCCACAGCAGACCATTAAAGAGAACCCCAACGAGTTAGAGGAAGTCAGCAATATCCAGGCCCGAGCCGCCACATTATCAGGTGGGCAAAATGGTTATTTTAGTGGGAAGAGGCAGTGTTGGTTTATCAAAAAGGAATGCTCTAACTTCAGAGAGAGGGAATCAAATCACTTAATTCCCATACGTATGATTTCATATGTAAACATTAATGAGGCTGAGAAGAGGGTTCCTTTGTGGCGGTACTGGCTGATTCCTTCTACAAGTTAAGGGTCAGTTGGTACCAGTCATTTAATTCAACAGGAGAGAGAGAAAAAGTCAGCCATCGGGATCTGCAGGAGAGGGAATTTCACTTGAGGTTGTCATGCAGGAGAGTCAGGTGAGCTTTATTTGTCTGTTCCGAGTCCGATTCTCTTGACATATAGGAGGACACCTCAATGTCTAGTGGGAAGCACTAAGGCAGGACATCAAAGTACCTGAAAAGTGAACAAACTTGGTTTAGCTGTGACTGTGAATGGTAATCATATATTTTTTAGTTAGGTTAAACCAAATTTGATACCACCATAGAACGATGATTGAAATTCTATAATTTAGCAAACACTGTTTAGCTGCAAGAAGGGCGTTTACCAAACAATCCTGCTTTTTTCGCCTAAATGCATTTCCCCTTGTTTTTAGTTTTAAGGCTACTTTATAATACTGCTTTTCAGTGCTTGATTTATTTTCTTCAATGGCTGCATCCATTTTGTGATGTGACTGTTTACGCAATCTCTATGGCAGAAGCTACTTTATTATTCTATTCTTCATGTGCACACTGCAGAAAAAAAAAATAACAATGTAGCTTTTGCCATAGGGAACGTGTAAACATTAGTCACACCACAAAATGGATGCAGCCAGGGAAGAAAATAAAGCACTGAAAAGTAGTATTATTAAGTAGCTTTAAAAGTAAAAAAAGGGGACTTGCATTTAGTCAGCTAAGAACATGTAAAAGAAAAAAGAAAAGTGGTGGACAGAATTATAAACCCCACTACATTCAGAGTCAAACAAAAGCACAACCAGACTTTCTGTTCAGAAAATACTGAACACACTGCACGCAAAAAAGAGACTGTTCACAAAGGCATCAATTGCAAATGAGCACCCCACTCTCAGTCTAGTAGGAAAAGCTGATTAAAACCAAATACGAAGGAACAAACAGAATGGAAACATATGAAGGGACCTCTGAGGAATATTTTCTGCAACTGATGAAACAAAGCAATCTAGTTGGTTCTCCAGCAGACTCCTGCCCTCCCCAGAGCCACAAAAAGCTTCTCATCAAATCCAAAGTAGTCAGAGAAGCAGCTAGAACCACTGTAATGAGAAAGCGGAGAACAGGCAAATGACGCACCAGAATTCAGAGAGGCCTTCAAAAAATCCCTTATCAAAAACAACAACCACAACCAAGAAACCTCAAATAACTATACAGCAGTGTCCAACACCAATTGTTTACAATACTAGTGAACAGAAGTGTAGCAGTACAAACGGCAGGCTTTATGGACAGAATATTAACGATGAATGACAGACAACTAGGATTCAGGAAGAGTAGGAGAATAGAGAGTGTCATCACATCCATATTCAGGAAGAGTAGGAGAATAGAGAGTGTCATCACATCCATATGGGAAGACCTCAATGGTGCAAAAATACTGATTCTCCTAGACTTGTCTGCCATGTTTGAGACAGTGGAACATGAACTCCGGCTGGGCAGACTAATGGAACAAGGAACGGGGACATCACTAGCTAGAATGAAAGGATTACTAGAAAAGAGAACCCAGACAACTTGGGCTGGCACGGACTTTTCAAAAAACATGATTTGAAATATGGAGTTCCACAAGGAGAATCTGTATCACTTCTACTATTCACTTTGTACCTAAGCCAACCGATAAAAAGCTTAGTAGTATCTGGAATAAACTGCTATAACAGGGGTCCATAACCTGTAGCTTGTGGACAACATGTTGCCCTTGAACTAACTAAATGTTGCCGTCGACCAGAAGTCCTGACCCTGGTGGGGCTTTCCAAGTTATTATCCTCTGCGTTTTTTCATTTTCTATTTTCTTTTTGATTGCTGAAGGGGAAGTCACAGCTGGTTGATTCGGCAGTCATGAGAATGAATGGGAAGGTGGCTTCATAATGGAAGCAGGAGGGCATACTTCCGTGAATTCTGCTATAACTGATGTTGTGAGTTTGGTTGCCTCCATAAACCTTCATATTTTGAGGCACATTTGATGTTGCCCCTCAAACATTCTAAAATCCTAATGTTGTCCTTGGCCCACAAAAGGTTGGCGTCCAATGTGCTATACCATTGGCAATAATAAATAGCTGGTGAGCAAATAAAAGAACAAACCAAACAGATACAATCCTACTGTAAAAGGTTAAAGACTGCCTGGAAGACATTGCAAATTGAGCAAAACAAAACCATCTCATGCTAGACCCTGGAAAACAGATTATGATGTGTGTGTAAGAATGTCTGATCCCACGCCTCTCCCCTTGGCCAGTCAATAGGGGACCAAGACCAGCACCCACAGAGGTAGGAACTGGAATAAGGATAAACAGAATAATTTACCAAAAGAAACAGTACACTGTGGTTGCAGCGGAATGTGCAGCACAAACAAAAATCTAACAGAGATTATTCCAAAACCTGTCCTTCTTGCAGAAGATAACAAAAATGATGGCATTCTTTCTAAGCGAATTAGATTTTGCTAATTCAATATATCCAGGCAGCAGCACAATACCAACCTTGACACACTGCAAAGAATCCAGAACATCACTGCAAGGTAAGTAGCCAGTGTAAAACTACAGGAGCATATATTCTTTGCTCTCCATGACTTACATTGGTTCCCTATAGGAAGACAAATTTAGTACAGAACGGGATACACACAGCAGTATATGTGGGGAGGTGGGCCAGACTTCATGATTAACATGTTTTAAAAATCAATTCCCTCAATCGCCACATCAGGAAAAGAACCACTCGCAAAACAATGTTTCAGCAAGAAAATTAATACCTATGTCAGATATTAGGGACATCACTTAAGCCGTCAAACAAACTCAAGAAGGCCTGTCCTTCAGCAGATTCAACTATTCCCACCTTTGAGTCGCGGTCCATGACCTCTGTACAATATATTACAGGTGCTCCACAAATTTCTGAGAAAAACCATCTTGAGGGAAAAAGTCCTACACGATGCGGTGGGTTATTAAAGTGAGTGTATTTTCTCTCTTGGGCTGTCTTCATTTGCTCTGTCCCATCACCCCTATAAAAACCAGCTCATGCAGGAGTTGCATATATTGGCTCAGCAGAGATAAATAATGATTTCTATTGTGGTTTTAGCTGTTATGAGGGCCATGGGCATCACCACGAGCCATAGCTCTTACCCGCCTCTTCTGTCCCCCACCAAAACACCAAAAGGCATTGCGGGGATGTGGAAAAAAGACCCGTCTGATTTAAATATTTCAATTTCTTATTCCTCTGTAAACGTTTTCCCAGCAATCCTGTTTGATTCTTTTGCATTCTTATGACTCCATCCAGGATGTATTTCTTGTCTGAGGGCATGGGGTAGGTGGTTATCAGATTGTGTGAGGGTTGGAGATTGCCAAATTGCCCGGCTCAAGTAATTTTATACCCTGACTATGCCTCACTGTCGACAATGTTTCCTTTATACTGAAAGTCAATAAATATATACTTTTTTAAAAACCTGTGTGGGACTGTGTGGGACTGTGTGTGTGTGTGTGTGTGTGTGTGTGTGTGTGTGTGTGTGTGTGTGTGTGTGTGTGTGTGTTTGTGTGTGTGTGTGCCTGAGTGCTTGAGCCAGTTAGTGGTCATGGTTTGAGATTTTGGGTAAGTAAGAGAATGTCTGGATAGAATGTGAGGAAAGCGGGTTGCGACTAGGTGACTGGTCCCAATCCCCCTGACCATGTGGTCAGGGGATTGGGTGACCAAGCATGATTGGTCAGCATGCTGGCAAAGATAAGCAAGTTGTGAATGGCTGAATGCCAGGGTGACTGGCTGGTTGTGAAGGTAAATGGCTGAATGAATGGAAGACTAAGAGATTGGCTTTGTGAGTGGAAGTATCGGCTAGGTGAAAATGTGGGTCTGGAGGTTTAGTGAGTGAGTGTAATTGGGTTACACGGGATATTAAAGCTGAATTGTGTGTATGTCTACCTTCACTGGGCATGATATTGCTGCCCATAAATACCCTGTCCCTAAAATTTCAATACTCACTAATTGTGGCCATGTATTACTAAGCCTACTTAATGTGTGCATTCTGCTATACTTACCTGACTGGGACATGCTACCACAGTAAGTACCCAGCCAGGACGGTGCACTTGAATGTTTCCTGATGTTGGCATGATATTGATGTTACCTTCCAGGCATGCACAACACTGCACAAATCTCAGGCAAGGAAATTGTACTTTGTTCAGGAATTTCATTTGCATTTCTGTGTAGTATTGTTTCTAATATTCTGTTTTTATTTGTTGAAGCGTGATTGGATGATCAATTTCTGCTGCGACTACTTACCTACATCTCTGCATAGGCAGTTCAAGACACATTATATCATATACACCTGCAGCAGTTAGACAAACGTGAGAACAAAACAGTGTTACCCTGTCTGCCGATATATTTAATTCCGAGCACAAGCACAACCAACGTATTAATCATATTTACACAATCAGGACAGCCTAAAGAAATGGCCCAACACAACCGTGCACCGCCATAGTGTGAGAAAAATAACACAACCAAGAAAATCAGGGCGGGGATAGGTAGGGAAGTGCCTCTGTGAGAGGTGGGCAAATTGGTTGGAAAGCGTGAAACAGACTGAGCCCCATCTACACATGTTCTGTCCACCCCTAATCTAAAGAAAAGTATGGCTTGTCAGCAGTTTTTCTTTGCTGGATGGCCCCTCTGATGGAGACTGTACATAAGCCGCAGATACTTGCCAGGTGTGGCTGCCAAACACCTCATATGTTCACAGATTTTTGCTTTATAACTGTGTGTCAGCATGTGAAAAATGGCTGTGAACCTTTTTGGGCTGTTACAGAAAGTAGTATGTTCATCGACCTGCAGTTATGGTTTACAGCGATTTATTTAAGAATTTTTTTTTATTAACAAGTTCTCATGGATTAATACAAATTCTGTCAGATTACGTTGTAAATGAGTTTTATACTTTCAATAAATAGGGTCTTTCTCCCCTTTTTCACAGTGTAGTTCAACGGATGTTTAAAGATAACCATTTGGCACATTTGGGTTTATTTTCAGGAATATAGCGCAGCATGATATATCCGCTCCCCCCAATCTGTACCCTGGACCTGCTGTCCCCCTGGGGGAGGGTGGAGGGGAGGAAGTACAGTGAGTCTGCCATATGCTGGCTCTGTCTGGGATGGTTGGTGGTGAGGAGGGAAGGGGCTGTTCTGCTCACTGTATAATGGGACTGTGTGCTGCTTTCTGTATGTTATTGTGTTTTTATTATATTATGTATTTTTATACTATTTTTGTATTGCACTCAGCGCCGTGAAGCCTTAGGCAACGTTGCGCGTTCAATAAATATCTTTGATTGATTGATTGATTGATTGATAGGGTTGTGAACAGTACAACTGCTTTTAAAGGGACAGTTCACTCACTGCTTACCTTTCTGGATGCAATTCCATTTTCTTTTTTTCAAGTCATCTCAGAACACTTCTTTCCAAAGCCTGCAAACTTTCTCTGGGCTCAGCCATTTCATTGTGTGATTTTGATTGTTTACATAATCTCCAGGACCTTTGTTACACAGTAAATTATATTCTCATTGGAGAGGTTAACTTTGTAGCAAAGGCCACGGGGATTGTGTAAATAAAAGCAGTCTTTTGAAATCACTTGAAATTTTAAGACAAAAGGTAGTGGATTCAGGGAGGTATGAACAATTAAAAAGAACATAGTGGAGTCAATCGTCCCTTTAATGCCATGTTGATGGCTTTTAGTGGCATACTGCAACTGGTTCCTGTTCTGCATAAGGAAGCTGCAGTTGCATGGCAGAAAACCTGCTAAAGCCATCTTTTTTCCCTTGACACTCTCTTAGCATTCCTTCTGCTCACAATTAAAATGATGACACAAGCAAGAGGCACAGTTCACAGTAGCACAGTGGAGGTGTGATCTGACACAGTCATAATATGCAACACATGCCAACCAAGCATTAGCCAATGCCATTAGTTTTCTGTTTGTGGGTGTTGGGGTGAGGGGCTTTTCTGCTTGTGATGGGGTGAGACAGTAGGTGTGTGGGGTGGGTGAGAAATCTGCAAAACAGTTAATCAAGAGTGCAGGAAAGCAGCAAACAGAAGCATTAGTGACACAAATTAAAAAACACATTAATGCCAATACCACTCTATCACTATACAGCTGAGTAAGTAATTGAAGGCAATTGACAAGTTCAGTTCAGCCCAGAGAAACAGCAATAGTCGTACTTCGGGGGCTATATAAATACCTCATAACATAACATAACATAACATAACATTCTATCACTATGCAGCTGAGTAAGTAATTGAAGGCAATTGACAAGTCATAAAAATATGTCAAATTCTGTCTGCAGAGCTGGGTAAGTAATTGGAGGTCATTTAAAAGATGTAATAAAAATGTTAGAGCTGCCAGGTCCCTGTTTGAGTGATTGCTTTCGGTGCTGTGTAAACTTTATTGTGGCAATAAAAGATAACAAGCATAGAACCTTTGACTTCCAAGGTAGTAGGCCTGTAATTTCCCTTGGCTGGGTGTTAAACTATCCAGCCACAGAGTGTTATGCTAGTAAAGTAGTTCTCTGTTAAGTTCCCTGTTCTGGCAGCTTTCAACTCAGCCCTCATAGGGGATATTACAAGCAATATTTTCTGCTTATGGCGTTAAAAATGACACCAAACGCAGAAAACTAAAAAGAAAGTAGCACAGAGCCCTGGTTCCAGCGCACCTGTGTGAATGGGTGGTTATGAATATCTGAATAAAAAAAGGAACTGCTAAAAACATCACTCAGACAAGTAATTAGGCACAGTAAGTATTTCAGAGCACCTACTACAGTTTACTAATGGCAGACCCCTCTCTCCCACAGCACCACATGACTGCATATACCCCAACCCCACCGCCATTGTTTCCCAGCCTATTCATTAAATATTTCTTCCCCATCTTCAACAGCACCAACAGGCATCCGGACACTAGATAACACCTTGAACCAAGCTCAAACGCTAAAAGCTTCAATAGGAAAACGAACCACGGTTTCAGTGATTGGCAACAATCTTTTCCTGGGTCCAGCGTTCAGCATACTCTCCATGTTAGGAATCCGTTTCCGTAGAATTAGTCCTCGTCCACCAGAAGCCGACAGCCCAGTAAGTTCAAAAACCTACAAAACAGGCTTTTTTAAAAACAAAATGCCTATTATGAAATGAATATACCACACACAAACTCACACAAGAGCCCTCTTAAAAAATACAGCAACAGCTGCCCTTTGAAAGGAATGTAGCATTTGACAATATACCGTATATTTTTTTCATTTTTAACGTTGAGTTACAATAATGTTGAGAGAATAAGGTGTAGTTTTCTAGGGTGAAATTCAGAGTTCAGTTTGCCTCTCTTTCCTTTTTTTTTAATTAAACTTCAACATTTATCTTTTATTGACGTTATTTCAGTCATACAAGATAATCACTTTATATCAAAAAGAAGAAAAAAATAAGAACACAAACAAGCATCCAAAACACAAATTAACTTACAAAGGATAAGAAAAAAGAACAAAGGAAAAGTAAAAGGGTTAAAATACATTGCATTCCATAAACTATTGATCTTTTACCTTCTATGTCAAGTTCAATTTCCTTCTATATTGCTATCTGTCGCCTAGCAAAGCTGCTTTTCATGTATATGTATAATCTAATCATATTATCAAGATTTGTCTCATTTAGTATGTGAGTGATGTTATTATCGGCAAGCAGGTTATAATTCTTAAGCCATCTTTCTTGCAAATCTTTTAAAAAGGGACATGTAAAGAAGTGCGGGATGTCATCTGTAACATTAAGACATTGGGTGCAGACCCGGTCTTCTTTATTAATATTTTCGCGACCTTGCAGATAGCAATTAGTTGGGATGATACCATATCTGAGTTTTAATAAAAGTCTACTGACCGATCTGGGCAAGTTGGCATTAAAGAGACTGAGAGATTTTTGGTGTGTCTTACTGGTAAGATACCAGTTTAAAGTAGATTTATTAATCATGGTTGAATAGAGTAGCGAAAAAGAATTTACTCTAAAGATAGTTCTGATTTTATCTTTATGTAGTAAGGTATGAGAAGGGTCATCAAGCCAAAATGGAGTAAGTTTATTTTGAGCAGCTACATCCTTGAGCATAGAGATTGAAATGTAAATCTTTGGGTAACTGAAGGCCTCATAAAGGCAATTTTTTATCAAACAGCTCTGGTCCCTCCTTATCCAAGATTTCTGTAAATAAACGTATAAGCGTTTATCAACCTCGGATTCAATAGGAATCATGTCAAGGTCCAGAATTATTGGCTCACGCGGAATACACTGTGGTAGTAATAGAATCTTACGCCAAAAAGTCCCTTCTATTTTTTTTAAGTCTTCTTTATATTTGGTCGCCCAAATCACAGAGCCATACATGAGACCATTACGAAATTTGGATTCGTATATTTTTTTGTATGCGTTGATATTTGGAAGATAATTTTTGCTCGCTAAGGAAATTATTGCTTTGGAGATCAGACTACTTTTGATTAATATTCTGTTCCAATGATTTTTCCAGGAACAGTCTCCTGCGAATGTGATTCCCAGGTAATCGTAAGACCTCACAACTTCAATAGGGCCTTCTTCAAGTGCCCAGCAAAGACTGTTATGCTTGATTTTGGTCGAAAATTGAATTATTTTTGTTTTAGATCTATTAATTTGCATACCGTTCGTCTTGGTATATACTTCCAGTGCTTTGATCTTTGCTGCTAAACCGGAGGGAGATAGATCTAAAAGCACAGTATCATCTGCATAACTTAAATTAGACATTGATACGTTACCAATCTTAGGGGATAGCGATGCGGTATTTTGAAGTGCGCTGTCAAGATCAGATAGAAAAATATTAAACAGGGCTGGAGCTAACACACAGCCCTGTTTTAGTCCTTTAAGCGTAGGTATCTTTTTTGAAATTTCACCTTTGCTCCCCCATCTGACTGCTGCCCAGGTGTTAGTGTACAGTAGTGAAATCATACCTATAAGAGGTCTTGGAAAACCCAATTTTTGCATTTTGTCCCAAAGAGTTTGTCTTGGGACAGAGTCGAAAGCCTTATGGTAATCCACGAAGCAACAGTACAGAATACCCTTTTTAGCCCTGACATATTTGTCTAATATCAGGTTAAGTGTGAAGCAATGGTCCATAGTGGAGCTTTCCTCTCTGAATCCTGCTTGCGTGGGGTTCAATATTTTGTTGGTAATCATAAAATCTTCCAGTTCCAAGAGAAGTGTTTTGGCTAGAATCTTGCCTCCTGGATCTAACATCGCTAGGAGGCGATAATTTGAGGGGTCTCGCTTGGGGCCTTTTTTGTGGACTGGGAGGAATATGGAACCACGCCAGGACTCGGGTATCTGATGATGTAAGGTTTTCATATTTATAATGGGATGTAACAAGGTCGCCCATTTAATGGGGGTCATTTTCATTATGTAGGGGGGAAGTCCCGCAGGACCACTAGCTTTTGAGGGGTTCATGGCCGTGATATGATATGTCAAGTCATTTATAGAAATGTTTCGCGATGGTGCTGTATTTAGCCATTCTAAATCTGGTAGTGCAGGCAGGTCGTGGTAAAGTTGGGTGATATATATTATCCAATTGCTTTCTGTAATGTGACAATCTATCGCTTTAGTATTGTTGTTAAAAACGAGGTCGTTAATTAGAAACCAAAAATTTTTGGAGTCCAAATTAACTATATGATCCAGCAATTTTTGTCTTATCGTTTCACTATGTTGGCTCTTTTTGTTTTTCAAAAAGAATTTATATTCTCGATTCTTTGCACGAATTAATGGCCAGTCTATCTGAGGTTGTTTTTTTAAGACTCGCGTGCACTTCCAGTATTCAGAGCGTTTCTGTTGACAAGTTGTGTCAAACCATGTGTTTATATCACGTCTACTTCTGGCGAGGGAGATTTCATTATGCTTTTCATATGAGATATTTTCCACAACATACGCAGTAGCTGCTTCATATAGATCAATTGACGAAATAAGAGAGTTATCACCATAGAATTGCATTATTTGTTCTAGTAGGACTTGTGTGTTCTCTATTTTAGCTTGACTCCAATTAATAACCCTCGTATTATTTTTTATACATATAGGTTCATAAGCTAATCGCGGGTTTTTCTGATTAAGTTGGTGCAAACACTTAAGCTGAAAGCATAGTATGGCATGGTCAGCATTTCCAATCCATTGAGACTTCAGTCCCGCTACTACGTTAAAATTAGCAATCTGTACTATAAGGAAATCAATGACCGATTTGGTGTCACCTCTCCTGAAAGTGGGTTCCAGCCCAGAGTCCATACCAAATCTGCCATTACAGATAGTCAAGTTATCAGATAACATTTTATTGATAAAATATGATTCTGCTTTGCTAGGACTTTTAAACTTGTAATCAAGCGGATATTCACATGCAGGCAGATCATTATACAAGGGTTCCCAGCCATCGTAAAGCGAGGGAGTAGCTAAGTGGAGATTAAAATCACCTGCCAAAATTAATGGGTATGAGGGATACATTTCTCTTGCTAAAGAGAGTAATTCAAACAATTTATCTAAAAAACTTTTATATTGGGCGGCCTCCAGATATTTAGGACGAAAATAGCAGTTCAGAAATAAAAAGTTATTAGATGCATGACTAGTGGGCAGGGTGGCGGCTATGCAAATAACGCCTGGCAGATCAGGCCAAACAGTTAACAATTGCCAATTTTTCCGGTTGTGAAAAAGGGTAGCAACCCCCCCCGCATTATGGCCCTTAGTCGTTGAAACAGCGTGTTGTGATATACAAGTAAAGTCCTCGATAGAAATGTCTTCAGTCGTCCAGGTTTCTTGGAGAAATATTATATCTAGTGATTCGATGAACTCCCACACTACATCTTTTTTCAGCCGCTCCAGTCCTGCGCAGTTCCATGTGGCGCATTTAATGAAGTTATTCTGCAACGGGGCTAGGCTAAGAATTCGCCATTAAAGGTGTCGGTGAGGATTTCTTCTACTTCTTCAAAAGGGATATCGGCATCTTGTTGACTCACATCATGTGTGAGGGTGTCCGGTGGTAAATGCGTACGCATAATAATGTTGTTGGTACATTTCTTTTTGGCAGCTGGGCCGGTAGCTCTCCATGGGCTGTGTCTGGCAAATTCAATTAGGCCTTCATTTTCGTTTTTTCCTATTGAATGGTGTTGTTCATGAGATTTTGAATAGAAATGATTTTCCCCAATGTCTATACCTTTCGATATGAAAAATGGAGCATTTCTCCATATCAGCGAGCGGATTTCTGTATTTTTGAACACCAACTTCGTCACCGTTTGACCATCTTGTAGTGACAAGTAAATCACTCTTAGTATATCATATTTTGTTAGATTTCGAAGAGAAAAGTTAAGCTCACATAGCGCAATGAATGCAGGAATGTTAAATGACCGTGTGGTATAGCCATCCTCTTCATAAAAGATGGGTTTAAAGTTCAGTGAATTATAGCAAGTTTTTCTGATGTTTTTTGTCCTAGCACAGCCTTCGAAGACGAAAATTTCTTCGTTTGTTTTTTCATTTTGAGACTGAAATTCCGTTGCTTCTGGGTTTAGCTCAGAAGAGGTCAGCTTTTTATTTCTTAATGTGCTGTTGTAAGTCGTGGCTTGAGTACTCTTCAATACACTAGCAATCGATGTTTCATTTCTTGTTCCTTCTGAGGTACTTGGTGATTCGTCATCTTGAGATGAATAGTGAGACTTGGATAATTGAGGCTGCGTGTTTACTGTAACCAGATGCGTTTTTGGTTTTGATGTTTCCTTCAACTGATTCAGTTGTTTATCGATGTTCGTGATGGTCGAATAAACACGCTGAGTTTCTTTTAGCGTCTGGAGATGGATGCTTTTTTCATTCTTCTGCACGTTTGAAATCTCTTCCAATTTGTGAGTCAGCACATCTAGTGTTTTGGCGGTTGTTGATTCTGCTGAGCGCGCTAAGGCGAAATTTTTGTTGGTTTTTGTTTGAAAGTCCGCTATTTGCAGATGTATATCTGATATATCGGTTTTTTGTTGCGTAATAATGGATGATATAGTCTCAAGTGATTTAGCCATTTTTTCGATTACTTTGATATGCTGGTCCCACGGAATCGAAGGAGAAACCGGCCTAGGTGAAGTTATAATCAAGTCTTCAGCATTCAATAATGAGTCATCTGATAGGCTGACCGAGAGGTCAACAATGTTCGGGCAAGATGATTTGTTAAGTTGTTGGTTGATAGGTGTTTCAATATTCTGTGACGATTTTGCGTCTAGATTGAGCGAAGGTTCTACTGATTGTCCGTTATTAAGTTGAACTGTTTGGATCTGTTCTTCCATGATATTTTGCATATTTGGTTCTTGTGTTGCTACCCCCAAAGAAGGGAGAACTTGATTAATTGAGGTAGATACCTCAGAATTCAAGATGTTGTCAAATGGAATTTCAGGCATTAATATTGGTAAAGATTCACAATCAGTAATTAGTGCAGCCGAGGTTGTAAATGTGGATATGCAGCCTGCGGGTGTGAAGAAGTTAGCGATAGGAGGCTGACGAGGTGTGCTGCTTGCTGGTAAAGTATTAGAAGTACTGACAGGTAGTGGGTTTTTAGGTTGAGGGGTCTTTTTTGGACGTGTAGAAACCATTTTGAGAATTCTTTCCAAATATAAAAGGTAGTGGAAGAATCTGGTTAACACTTACTTATAGTCAGACTCCCCTCGACTGCCTGAGACGCCAGAGACAGGCTCACTCGTCCCACTCAGCACACGCCGCCACCGCACGCTCACCGCTGCGCTCTGTGTAGGTCTGCTTATGAGCGCTGGCAATGGGAGCCAAGTGCGGTAGTGGTAAACCCTGAGCTGGATTCGAGGGTCAGAATCAGGACAGCGTCCTGATTCAAGTGCAGGCTGGGAAGGGTAGTTAGCGGTTCTGCCGTCCTTTTCAGTCCTTTTCAGTAGCCGCAAAATAGTGGTAAATTAATAGCAGTTCTCGTCTGGATGTCAGACGCCAGAGACAGGCTCACTCGTCCCACTCAGCACACGCCGCCACCGCACGCTCACCGCTGCGCTCTGTGTAGGT